>KQ963313.1:0-22781 GCA_001563735.1 Leucoagaricus sp. SymC.cos | reverse complement strand
GACTTTTACTTTGATCACTAGCTCACATTTTGTGAGCATGTGTGGTATTATTCTACTAAGGCTATCTCCACAGTGTGCATCATAGGGATGCTGGGTAATTTGCTACAGGGCCTTTTCCCTAAGCAGAAGCATTTGCTTTATCAGTTGTGTGTGGTGCCTATTGCCACATACAGCTTTTGTTTGTGGTGTTATGGGCTGCATCTACATAAGGCCCATCTTGCCTCTCTTAACAAGATGCAGCATTGGGCTGCTATTTGGATCACCAGTACTTTTTGCACCTCCCCTTCCAGTAGAGTTGAGGCACTTGCTGGCCTCATCCCCATGTATTTGCATCTTCAGAAGTTGAGGGTATATGTGGCATATTGCATCCTTACTCTATCTCCCACCTATTCTTCCAGGCAGTTCCTGGGGACTAGGGAGTTTCCTGGTGTTGATCCTCATTAGTACCATTTTACCAGGCTGGGCCACTCTGTGGAGAAGGTCTGTTCTGCTGTCATTGATACTCTTTCATATCTGAGTATTCCTGTTACTCTAGAGTCTTTCAATGCTGATGCACCAGATGTATGTCCAGGTAGGCATCTTATGGACCAGTTTTCTGACCAGATTTGGGTCACTGAGTTTCTTTCTCATGAGGAGGATGTCAGTATCTTGTGTATTTTGAATATAGAGCTTGATAGGGCTCTTGCACTTGATAACTGCATTGTTGTGGCCACAGATGCTTCTGTGGGCTATGACAAGGCTTACTAGGCTATTTCAGCAGCTTGGGTTTGGGCTGGTAGGATACCTGTTAGACAGTCTTGCCAGGCTGCTGGCAGGGTTACAGCTCCTGATGTGGAGCTTTATGCCATTCAGATGGGTATCTTTGCTATGTGCACACAGAAGGGTACTTATCATGTTGTTTTGTTCACCAACCATCCTGCATCTGCCAGAAGGGTGGTGGATCCATCAGTCAGTAGCAGACAGGCTTAGGCTCTGCTCATTTGCTGTCATCTTGCTAAGTGGCTTAAGAAAGATTCCTCTTGCATCTTCATCTTTGCCTAGATTTGCTCCTTACTGGAGTGGCCTTTGCATCATACAGTCCATCAGTATGCCACAGACCCTGCTATCTGGGAGTTGGTGAGAGCTTGTCCCTTTACCACTCTTAACTATCTTTGTATAGCTAAGGCTCAGGCCTGTTGCGATGAGTGGACTAGGTAGTTTGCTTGTTTGAGCTCCTCCAGGAGAGATTTTTTGCACCTCACTGATGAGAAAGACAAGTGCATGACACCCACATACCTCTCTGGGGATATGTGGCTTAAGCATTTGCATGATTCCCCATTCTGCACCTATGTGTGCAGGGCAGTTCTCAATCATACACTACTTAGAGAGTTTAGATGCCAGTTTAACCTCTCTGTTGATTATTCATGCCCTTGTGGGTCTCCTCAGTAGCAGACTCATGAGCATGTCTTGACTGAATATTCTGACTTCAGTGACCTTTGGCACTTTCCTAAGTGCTGGAAAGAGCTGCTGGATTTTTGCAAGGAGAACTCTAGAGCATTCTCTTTTGCATATCTCCCTGTGGGATAACAACAGTATGGCTACTCTTCAGCAGTCACTGGGTTCTCTAGGGGCCTTGTGCTCTTAGGAGATCTGGTATTAGCTGCTGATAGGGGCTGTGCTAGCTTTGCTTTAGCCCACTTTAGTGCTGGGTACATCTTGGTGAGCAAGAGCATATTACCTGCTTCTCTATCTATCTCTGGGTATAAAAAGGGCTTATTTTACAGTGCAGGCTGCTATGCTTAGCTGAGCTGCAGAGGATTTCTGTTTTGGGGTCTTTTGTAGATTATTGTAGATACATTTTGTATTTGCAACCAGACTGCTACCATGCACCAGTATACAAATTTATGAATTAAAAAAAAAAAAAAAAAGATGTTCATGAGATAGTGAACTTGTTGATATGTGAGTGAGAGGACAAGGATGTCTTGGTCCAAGTCTGTGAATTTGTGAATGATAGATGGCTGAAGATAGGACAACTGTTTATAGATATAAGTGAAGATATGTAGCCTCAAGAGTTTAGAATGAAAGGTGAGAGGAGAGATATAGGTCCAGTTGAGATAGATAGGAGCACTAATGATGTTTTTGCCTAGAGGATGATCTGAAGACACAGTCTATCAAATAACCTTCCAGGTAGGTTCTTGAAAAAAGAGAATGTCCATAGAGTTAGTAAGATTACTAAGGATAACATCCATGGCAAAATAATTATGATTAACATTGAAAGAAAAAGTTTTCAAGGAATTGATAAGAACATTCTCCATTGGTTACTGATAGGCCCTCATCAGCCTTGTAGAGTAGAAGTGGGGTTAGCATTTCTTTTTTTTTTTAACTCAAAAATTTATATACTGGTGCATGATAGCAGTCCAGTTGCAATGACTACAATAGTACACTACAATTAATCTATGAAGAACTGAAATCCCCCACAACTCAGCTGAGTATGGCAGCCTACACCTAAGATAAGCTCTTCCTATATCTAAAGATAGATGAAGAGCAGGTAAGACCCTTTGCCCTCATCCCTGCAACAAGCGAGTGGTGAGCACTAAGAAGCAACTAGTACAGCCCCCATCAGCAGCCAATGCCAGACCCTCCAAGAACCCCAAAAGGCCCCCAGGAAACTCAGCAACTGCTAAAGAGTGGCTGTACTGTTTTTATTCTCCAGAGAGATGTGCAAAGGAGAATGCCCTAGGGTTCTCTTTGCAAAACTCGAGCAGCTCCTCCCACAACTTAGGGAAGTGCTGAGGGGGGCTGAAGTCAGTACACTCAGTCAAAATGTGCTCATGAGTCTGCAAACAAGCAGATCTGCAAGGGCAAGAATGGTCATCAGAGAGTTTAAACCACTGTCTAAACTCCCCAATAGGAGCATACTTCAATACCATCCAGCAAACCTTTACACAGATAGGATAATCATGCAAATATTTAAGCCACATACCCCCAGAGAGGTATGTAGGCACAAGATGCTTGCCTCTGACATCTGTAAGGTGCATAAAATCTCTCCCAAAGAAGTTCAATAAAGTGAACTGCCTAGTTCACTCATTGTGACAGGCCTGAGCCTCAACTATGCAAATATAATTAAGAGTCATGAAGAGGGACTCTCTTACAGGCACCTTGAAAGAAGGGTCTATCACAAAGCAATGAACTGCATGATGCAATGGCCACTCCAAAAAGAAGCAAACCTGTACAAAAGCAAAAAAGTGAGAGAGATCCTCCTCCAGCCACTTTTGCAAGTGACAACAAACAAGTAAGGCCTGAGCCTACCTGCTGCTGACAGAAGAGTCCACTGCCTATTGTGCTGAAGCAGGATGGTCAGTGAATAAGATAACATGATGAGTGCCTTTCTGTACACACACAGCAAAAACACCAATCTGAATGACATGAAGCTCTGCATTAGGAGTAGTCACTCTGTCAGAGGCCTAGTAGGACTGCCGAACTGGCACCCTACTTGCCCAAACCTAAGCAGCTTAAACTACCTGGAAAGCCTTATCACAGCCCACCAAAGCATCAGTGGCCACCACAATGTAGCCATCAAGTGCAACAGCTCTCCCAAGCTCCACATTCAATAGACATTAGATATTGACATCCTTCTCCTTAGAGTCAAACTCAACAATCTGAATCCAATCACTGAAGTGATCCAAAAGATACCTACCAGGGTGAGTATCCAAAGCATCAGGCTTAAACCTCTCCAAGATGACTGGAATAGAATGATACCAAAGAGTATCAACAACAGCTGACCTGACCTTCTCAACAGAGCAGCTAAGCCTAGTAAAATAATACTGATGGGGATCAGTACCAGAGAACTGTCTTGTGCCAAGCAACTGCTTGGTTGAGTGTGTAGGTGACAGAGTGAGGACCCAGTATGCTGCCCAGAACCTCAACTTCCTAAGATGCAAGTAGACAGGAATGAGGCCTGCTAATATCTCAATACTACCCATGGGGGAGGTGTGGAAAGCACCTGTAATCCAAATCACAATGTGCTGCTGCATTTTGTTAAGAGAGACAAGATGAGCTTTATGAAGGTGAAGCTCATGACACCAAAGACAAAAGCCATATATAGGAATAGAAATCACACATGACCTGTAAAGCAAACACTTCTGCTTAGGAGAAAGACTTCTAAGCAAGTTCCCCAGCATCCCCATAGCATGAACTATAGAGATCGCCTTAGTAGAGTAATAGTGGACATGCTCTCAATATAAGAGCTGCCTGTCAAAATAAAAACCCAAGTACTGCCAAAATGGCTTGGGCCGGAGAGGAGTGTCTCCTGTATATGGAGCATACCCCAGGTCAATAGGCAGATTGTCATCCCCCTTCTGATATGAAAAATGAAAGAGCTCAGACTTGTTATGCTCAAGAACAAGTCTGAACACCACAAATAAATTAAACATAAACCCATATGCATCCTGAAGGTGCACTAGGTTGTCAGCCAACTCCTTGGCCTAGGCAATGAGCATACCATTGTCCACATAAGAAAGAACATCACACTCCAGATGCGATATCCATAAGTCAAAGATCTTGAGCACTGGCACAAGATAAATAGTGGAGAGGACTGGGGAGAGGGCTGACCCTTGCCCAACTCCCACATCTGTATCATAAAAGCTGGAAGAAAAGAAATTCCAAAGATACTTGGTCTTTCTTCCAACAAGATAAGAGGCAAAGAACCAGTGTATATTTGCTGGAAAGCCCTACCTCACCAAAATCACTATAAGCATCTCATAGTTGAAAGATAGAAAGAACTGAGCAATGTCAAAGGCAACAATGCTTGTCTTGAGACTCTTAGCCCACCTAGCCTTAACAAGGTAAGTAAGGAATAAACCAGTATCCTCGGTCAACTACTGCCAAATATTGCCTAGCTGATTTGAATGAAAGATGCCATACTTGACACCATCAAATTGAAGACACCTAGAAAGCATCTTCTCAATCAACTTCCCAAGTGTATTAAGCAGAACAATCAGCCTAAAAGACTTGGAAGTAGAATAGGAGGGTTTTCCTGGCTTAGGAATAACTATGGAAACTGACTCCTTAAAATAAGATAGCCAATACCCAACTATTAGGCAGGCATCAGCCAGTGACAGGACCTTCCCAGTGATTGCATCATCAGAGAGAAGCTCCTTCAAGTAGATCTACGTAACATGGTCCAGACTGGGTGAAGAACATGAAGAGCACACAGAAAGTGCCTTCTTCACCTCCAATGCTGAAAAAGGGACCCAGTCCTGCTCAGTCAGTAGGGACAGCTCCTTCAAAACTGTGATGTCACAAGGCTGCCCCAAGACAGCATTGTACATCTGATCAAGCACCCTTTATAGAGCACCAATATCATGGCATGACTCCCCCCAATGCAAGATAGCCTCATATGGTAGAAGCTGGCAGAGTCTCACTCAGGCCATAAGATCCCAAGGCCTTTGGTTTTCAACAGCAACTTTCTAGATACAAGCATCAAAGAAGTGCCTCTTAGCTAGATAAGAAGTCTTACAAAACATCTTCCAGTCAGTGGGATCATAAGACTCCTAATACCTGGTGAAAGCAGAAGAGCAGTTGTTGTCCCACCATAACCTAGACTGCTTTGTAACAATGATCTCCTTCACATAGGCATTCTATACAGAGGAAAGGACCTTAGCCACTGTAGATATGACAGCCTCAATCTGATCAGGAGAAGACAGGTCCCCAACATCTAGGGATCTAAGACCTATAGCAAGATTAATCAAGAACCTGGATTCCTCCAGAGACTCTTTTAGGATTACCATATGTGAAACCTATATCTGAGTCTCAGATATGAAAAGCAAGGTGAAGATCAGAACATGATCTGAGGGTCCATGTCAATCAAGATCCAATCTAAACAGATCAGATACAGATATAGATGGTGCTGTGAATACAAGATCAATCACAGAACTGACAAGATCCTGGTTATGAGGAATATGGATCAACCTAGGATTAGAAGGATGGGCCCACTTAAGCCTGATGTCTGAAGCTAACTCCATGAGATGTTGGGCAACAAGCAGGTGTGATGTGCAGGATAAATCCCACACCTTGGAGTAATAATTAAAGTCACCTCCCATGTAAATAAAAGCAGGCAACATATTAACCTCCCAAGCCAGGAGGTTGATCACTGTATGAGCATCATCTGAATAGATGTTAAGAAGGTTCACTGCCCTGCACCATATAAACAGTGACAAGATGAGAAGATTATGATGATCAATAATATTCCTCTACATGGAGAGATGTAACATAGCCAGATACCTATGGACATAAGCCATGACACAAGGGTTCTGCCCATTAGTAGGTGGTCTTACCATATAGAGCCAATTAGGGTGCCTGGGCATACCCATAACATCATCACCCTCCTCTGAGGTTGTCAACACTGTTTGCTTAATAGTTCTCCAGGGCAGTTCTTGGAAAAACAATATATTAAAATTGTTCTTGAGAGCCTCAAGTACATATGTTACATGCACATAGTTCCTATTGACATTCTATGAAAAAACACAAATGTCCCCTATTACACCTCCAGAAGACCTATTGGGGCCCCTAGATATGAGAAGATGAGCATTGGGAGTAAGTAGAATGACAAATATTAGAGTGATAACATACCTCCTGATACTTAAGGTGAATCCAGTCCTTGTCAAACCAGTGATGTCAGAACAGGCACTGTCTGGAGTCAGCAGTGTGAGTCTAGTGACAATTTAGGCATCGAGGGAGGTGTGGGCATGGCTGGCCAGCAGAGATGGGCAGGATGCCCTGATAGTGATTCTCCTTACAACAACCAGCAAATACATGATATGCATTGTGATAGTGAGGTTCTGTGCACAGAGAACACTGAGGCATCTTCTGTTTGCAGGTTTGAGAGAAGTGCCCTCATTGCCAGCAATGCTGACAGAGAGAGAATCTGGGATTTGCATTGGCCTCTATAATCCTGGCAGTCCAATGCCCAAACTAAAGTGAGTGCCCTACAAGGTTAGTGGCATGAGTGCCCCTCTGGGAATCCTAGACTTCAAAATATACTATCACAGTATCAGACAACTTAGAATTGTGGACAACCTGAGGGGTGCTCACAAGGACAAAGTGGTTACAAAGGTTTGAAGCCCTCATAACCCCCTCAACTTAATCAGCTGTGGTTCTAGAACTATTCTGGAAAATAAAGAGAACATCAATAAGCTTAAGGAAGCTCTTCAACATAGGGAGATATACCTCAGAACCCACAGATGAGAAGTGAATGTCCAACTATTGACAAATAGTATTGAGCTATTTGAGATAGGGGATATCACTGACCTGAATGGACTAGCTGCTGTACACTACAGACACAGACTCTGCATGGAGCCTAATGACCTTGTTGTCTGCAAGGTACTAGTTGAGCAGATGAGGCATCTGCTTGAGATTAGGCCTAGTGGTAGAATCATCCAGGATGAACAAAACCTTTAAAATTGTTCTTGAGAGCCTCAAGTACATATGTTACATGCACATAGTTCCTATTGACATTCTATGAAAAAACACAAATGTCCCCTATTACACCTCCAGAAGACCTATTGGGGCCCCTAGATATGAGAAGATGAGCATTGGGAGTAAGTAGAATGACAAATATTAGAGTGATAACATACCTCCTGATACTTAAGGTGAATCCAGTCCTTGTCAAACCAGTGATGTCAGAACAGGCACTGTCTGGAGTCAGCAGTGTGAGTCTAGTGACAATTTAGGCATCGAGGGAGGTGTGGGCATGGCTGGCCAGCAGAGATGGGCAGGATGCCCTGATAGTGATTCTCCTTACAACAACCAGCAAACACATGATATGCATCGTGATAGTGAGGTTCTGTGCACAGAGAACACTGAGGCATCTTTTGTTTGCAGGTTTGAGAGAAGTGCCCTCATTGCCAGCAATGCTGACAGAGAGAGAATCTGGGATTTGCATTGGCCTCTATAATCCTGGCAGTCCAATGCCCAAACTAAAGTGAGTGCCCTACAAGGTTAGTGGCATGAGTGCCCCTCTGGGAATCCTAGACTTCAAAATATACTATCACAGTATCAGACAACTTAGAATTGTGGACAACCTGAGGGGTGCTCACAAGGACAAAGTGGTTACAAAGGTTTGAAGCCCTCATAACCCCCTCAACTTAATCAGCTGTGGTTCTAGAACTATTCTGGAAAATAAAGAGAACATCAATAAGCTTAAGGAAGCTCTTCAACATAGGGAGATATACCTCAGAACCCACAGATGAGAAGTGAATGTCTAACTATTGACAAATAGTATTGAGCTATTTGAGATAGGGGACATCACTGACCTGAATGGACTAGCCACTGTACACTACAGACACAGACTCTGCATGGAGCCTAATGACCTTGTTGTCTGCAAGGTACTAGTTGAGCAGATGAGGCATCTGCTTGAGATTAGGCCTAGTGGTAGAATCATCCAAGATGAACAAAACCTGCTTCCTGCTAGGGCCCTTAGTAGTAGCCTTGGGCTTCTTAGCAGGAGGAGCAGAGGCAGAAGGTATAACAGAGCACTTAGCATCTGCCACAGCTACTGGAGTGGGAGCAGCAGATGCAGCAGCAGCTATGTCAGCCTGGAGAAGAGCCACAATAGTAGAGAGAGCAAGATTAGGAAAAGACCTGGTGACATGCACTAGGTTCTCTACAGAACTAGAAGAACCCATGACAGAGGCAGGGCAGCCCAGGTGGCAGCTACAAAGGACTGGGCACCTGGCTTGGAAGTAGAAGACAAGGGAGGTGGGGGACCCCTAGACAGGACCTGCTTCTCAGCTGCTTTCTTCGCCTTAGCCTTCCTCAAGTCCTGAAGTTTAGGAGGAGGCAGGGCAGGAATAGTCCCTGAAGGCTCACCAACTGGTGCATTCTCAGGCAGGCAGTCAGGAACACTAGATGGAGGGGGGGCAACATCCATCTGTACCATCTCCAGAGAAACAATCTCTGCAGAGAAGACAGTAGGCTCATACATAGGAACATCCTCTGATGACACAGAAGGAGCAAACCAATGAGCCACCATATTATACACAGTGGCCTGCAAAGGGTCTGTAGGGTCAGCCAACAGGCTGCCTCATAGGTCAATAGAAGTGAGTTCAGCAAACTCAGCAATGGGCAAACTAAACCCAGGAGGAGGGGAAGTGATGCCATGCTCAGTCGCATGCCTCAAGAAGTTGAGGACATAGTTGAGAGATACCCTAACTGCTTTGAAATTCACCTCAGAGTCCACCAACTCATCATCCAGGGTGAGAGAGTATGGCCCCAAAGGGGCACTAGGCTGTAGAAGAGCAGCTTGTTGAGAAGAGGCCCCCTGGAAAGGGTCTGGAAGTGAAGAGAAGAGGGAAACACCCTCAGGAGAGGTAGCCCTGGAAGAGGCATGCAAAGAAAGAGGGCTGTGGTGCCTGCCTTGATGGCAAGTGGCATGGTTGGTCTTGGTGGCCATCCTAGGTATACAGCCAGAGTTGAGAAGAAGATCAATGTCACTCACTCCCTGGGGCAGCCCAGAGGAGGAGGAAGGAGTTGCAGGAGGGGCATGACCAGAAGACAAGAGTGCACAAAAGTGCTCAAGTAACTGATCACTATGGAGACCAGACTGTGGGGGCAGGAGGTCAGCCATACTTATGGGGTATGATTTATCCAACAATTAGGAGGGTGGATGAGACTGTGCTAGCAATATACAATGATGACAGGATTGTTTGCACTTGTTTGCTGACCAATGAGGTGGGAGTACCAGATCAAGAAGCGATGATGAGTGGGCTGAGCATTGTGCCTTTCAATCATAATAGCAACACATTGAGCCCTTTGGGCTTTAGCCTCCTCAGCTTTGTTGAGGTGCCAATTTTTGTTAAAGTGGTTGTGCCAGTATGGGCAATGATTGTCATTAGCAGAATGATTGCCTTTGCAATTAAGGCATTTAAACTCATAAGAGCAGGGTTTGTCATCAGTAGTGGCAACCCTTGGGGGATCAATTTCATTGTTAGCTTTGCAGTACTATGAAGAGACATGATGGTTTTCAGTTTTATGAGGTCCACTGCATTTAGTGTATCACTATCCTTGAGATCAGCATTTGGCAGTAATATGTACCCATTTCCAACAGTTTTGACACTGTGGGATGCCAGAGTGCATGTTGCATACCAAGACTATAGCAATGTCATGGCCAAAATTGAAGGTCTTATTGATGAGAGACTTGGCTTTGGTGCCATTCTGGAAATCCCAGATGTCAATCTGGACAACAGCTATATCAGAATGTGGAGATGCTTTCATAATATAGGGGGTGGAAGTAAGCAAAATGTTGTCAAATAGTAGGTTATGACATATGATATAGAGAACATCATTAGCCTTTAGCTAAGTAAATTCATCATCATGCCAGTCAGGTGGCATGTAATAGTTAACACCAACAATTTTGAGATAAGATTTGGACATAGGCATGTGAGAAAGCAGTACTTCAGCCTTTAGTACCTTAAAAACCCATTCATGGATGACATTGATTTCCAGGGGAGTTGGAACAAGATTGGTATTGTATGATAGGCCCAGGGAGGGGCTGAATTGTGCTTCTTTGATGGAAGACACACAGAGTTTAGAGTGTGCAAGAATAAGGCCCCAATTGATGGATTTAAGTATTTCTTGAGTGCAGAAGATGATGTCTCTAGTGATGATATTGTCATAAAGGATGAGAACTTGTTTGTGTGAGGGACCATGAGTAGTGGTCTTGACAATGAATTTCTTTTTAGGGAGAGAAAGGTTAGTATTTATACTAGTTGGAGAACCAACAGTGGTGTGATGTATAGTGACAATTTTGTCAGCTGGTAATTTATCTCCAAAGACCTTGGTTAATTTAACTAGGTCTATAGCTTGCTTGACAGCATTAGAGGAAGATGGGGGGGCTTTGGAATATGCAATATCCACAAAAGATTTGCCAGGAGGGGTGGTCTTGGAAGGAGTGGGAGTACTTACCTTGGGAGGGGGAGTAGGAGGAAATATAAACATAACTGCTGGTTTAGGTGGTGTATAAGGAACTTTGCGAGGGAGGGGTGCATTAGATGACTTAGTATCAGTCTTAGCACTCTCAGTTGAGACATGTTGTACATCAGTAGAAGAACCTGCTTCTATATTAATATCAGCACTTTCAAATGGTTGAGAAGAAGAGACAATTTCTTTGGCTTTTCTCTTTTTTGGAGATTTGTTATAATATCTGCTCTTAGGAAAGAATAGTTTTTTGATGAGGTAAAGAAGGGTGAAGTCACTACTTCCTTGAGGAGTATATCCTTTAGTGAGAGTGAGGTCTCCAATAACAGAATGACCCCATCCACTATCATAAAGCTTGATAAACAAATATGCAAGCTCATCAGTAATGGCAACATCAGATGTGAAGATGCTCTGATTGACTGGGGAGTCTTTGAACCAATCAGCACAGTTTTGAAGTACTAATACAATGTTTCCTAATAACACTTTAAAATCATCAATGGAAGATTTGTCATTTGACAGCTATGATGAGCTGCCTTCAGCAGATGTCACATCATTATTTGTACCATTAATAACCATAGCATCAGATTATGGCAGTGCTGAATTTGGATCAGCAGCTATGTTTGTTTCAGCTTACAAGACATAGTTGCCAGCAAGTACAGAGAGTTTAGAGTTAAGAGTTGTATTGACCTGGGGGATAGGAGAAGGAATTTCAGGAAAATCTTCTGATTCAGTCCAGCAAGGCTCAGAGAGGGTGGGAGCAATGACTTTTTGAGATGTTGTAGGGAGAAGATATTGACTGGAAGTATCATGAACAAAATTTTGAGCTTTATTCCAGTTGTTTTGGCCATCTGAATTACAAATAGCCTGAGCAATGGTTAGAACAAGAGCTTGTTGAGGAAGCTCATCAACTGCAGCATTAAACTGAGCAATTTGCTCAAAAGGATGATGAGTCTCAAAATCAGGAGAATGATTTCTGTGAGACAAAGAGATAGAATCAGGAACAGATATGTTCTTGTTTCCTTTGTATATAGCAGGTCCCTTGGGAGTAGTAAGAGAGTTGGAATTGAAAGAACTATAAAGAGAAGGAGTAGGTGTTGAAGGTCTTCCAATACATTGATTGAGAGGAGGAGGTTGAGTGCTCTGTTGTCTAGAAGACTTAGAGTGACTGTTTTGGGCAGTGCTATACATGTAATATGTGCTGCCTAGAGAGTGAGAACAGGTTCTATCCTGAACAGATAGAGTATTATCTTTATTGGAAGAGCTTTCTTCTTCACTACTAGAGTTGGTATTTACTAAAGAGTTGATTTGTGACAAAGAGGCCTCAGTGGCCTTGACATTGATATAAGAGGTTTTATGACCAGCACATGTAATGTGCCCTATAAGCTGAGCACCTATTCCTCCACCTTTAACTCTGCTCTTAACTTCTCAACTACTATCACCTATAATTTCAAAAAATGTAGTATGTTGAGTGCACAATAAACCACTAGAGAAAACAGTGATGGTGGTTCATGGAAAAGAAGGATTGCTCCTGCCCATCTCTGAGTAGCCCAAATTAGACTGTGCTCAATCACTTACAGATTTACGATATTATAAGTAGACTAGAATATCTGTACAGTCTTTCAATTGTACATGCTGACCTCAAGGGGGTATTCTGCTTTCCAATTATTTGTGTCAGGTTATGACTTACTCTAAATCCTAGAGAAATATCCACAGGAGCAGGCAATGCTGACCAACTTTAGCTTGTCTTGAGTTAATGAAGTAGGGTCTACCTTTACACTGAATATTGGCAGTGGAATAATATATTAGATAGCTCCAGAATTAATTGCAGATTACAAGAGCCTTTATATGTGGCCAAGTGATATATGGGCCTTTGGTGGTACATGTTTCAAGGTCAATTCCCCCTTTGACTGTGAATCAGAGGACAGCTTATCTAGAATTAAATTTAGGTTTTGATGGGCCAAGTGTCATAATTGGATTCTGATGCAGTCTTGTGGATACTGAGAACAGGAAGACCCCCACAATTCTCCACTGATAATAGCATTGTTTCTCTCATGTCTCCAATATTTTCAGTCTAATAGCTCTTGTACTACAAGTTTTGTTTTGTTTTTCTCTTTTCTTTTTATTCCTAGCTCTATACATGTACTTAGTTAGGTGTAGACTGTGATTGAGCACCACATAATAAATTGTTAATTTCTTTTTTTAAAAAAAAGACTTCCATAATTTTAGATAAATATTAGGATTGGGATGGATTGAGGTTGTGGATGTTAGTAAAACCATGTTGGGTGCATGAGCCTGGTGATAGACCACTGGCTGATACTCTCAAGCATGACATTGCTGCAATTCATTCCTTAGGAACACTAGCTAATGTCCCTTCAATGGACAAGGTGGTGGGCAGGAGAGAAGCCTTGATTGTTGACTATGCTAAAGTGCATTCCATCCTTCAACAGATGAGTTAGAAACTGCTCAACCCTTCTTTCTCACATATCACCATCTTTGCTCTGGGGTGCTCCTCTCCATGTTATTGCCACCTTTGAGTTACTTGCATGATGCACTCTCTGTCACTTTAGGGTTTGCAACATCCATTCCTTACTGCTGCTGGGATGCTTGTGACATCCACTGGCTCTCTTGATGTCAAGTTGAGCTTAGCTTCTTCACCTTACCCCACACTCTCTCTGGGTTTCCCAGGTTTACACTCTTATGGAGTTAGATGCTGGCTAGTCCTTAGATCCTGGTATTCACTCTTTTATCCTTCATCTCTGCTGGGGTGTACTCTGCATACTCTAGTGCTTATCTTGGTGTTGAGTTGAGATTACTCCTCCACCCTTTCTCTGCATTGAGTGGACAGTTTCTATTCCAGACTCTGCATCTCTTTATGACCTCCTTCTACTTCAGCAGTTAGCTAGGGCCCCTCCACTGGCTTGAGCACACCTGTGTGATACTTGGGCCATGTCCATCTCCTGGTCACCTCTGTGACCCTCATTCTGCAGTTTTGCTGAATAAACAACTGCTATTTCTGTTGAGTACTCTTTTGTACTTGACTCATTCTTCCTTCTCCCAGGCTATGTCCACCACTATGGTCCATATCTTTTGGTATTGGCATTTTGCTAGCACCTCTTTCAGCATTGAGTTGAGTTCACTCCTCTGTCTTCTTCTCTCATCTCTATGGGGTTGTAGCTTTGCTCTCCTGCTCTTTCACTGGTCCTTGTGGAAACCCCATAGCAGTTGCCTCTACTAGCACCAGCTTCTTTTGAGAGAGCTCTATGCCCTCTCACCACTGGCTGCAAATGCAGCTAGTGACTGATTATCCTTATGCTTCTAGTAAGTGCTCATTTCCAAAGCACTGTTGGGTTGACCCCTTCAGACCATGTTCATGAGACCAAGTACCTCTTGTTTAATCAGTAACTGGAGGATTGAGAAATAAAAGCTGGGCTATGATAGACAGTTATGCTGGTAACAAAAGCTGGTAGATACATAGTTACAGTCTGATCAATTATATTTATCTTTGTCTCTGGGCTCTCCTGGGGTATGGACTGCTATTGCACACTGTGTTATAAATTTTTGAATTAAAAAAAAAAAAAAAAAAGAGTTAGAAACTGTTGGCAGTGATTGTGACTGGCAATGATTTGAAGACTCTGAACTCATTGGCAATACTACAGATTGCATATGTTAACATATTCTGCTATAAATAATCACTCATTGTTGTTTTCTATTAGTATTATCAATTATTCTCAGAGAAGAGCCAGATATGTTCATGATACTGTTTGGAAACTAGAACTTTTGAGTTGACAGGACATGTACACTCAGTTCATCCATGACATGACATAAAACTACATGCATGAAATTGTGCCTTCAGCCTCATTGACTGGTTATACAAGGAAAATCATGGCTGTATCAGCTATTGTTCCATCAATTGGACATATAACCCTGATTGATACACTAGAATATAATTACATACTGGAAAATACTGAGCAGATTTCTTACAATGAGAAAGTTACTACATAGGTCTCACACATATCAGTACCTCTGCAGATCAGAGAACTTTTCTAATCTATTGCTTAGTTATAGAGAAGGAGTGATATCATCTATATGTATAATATCTGGGCACAAGAAGCAAGAAAAGAAAGGGTGTCATGGCTTGAATTGCTCAATGCCAGGCTTGAACAAGTCTGCCATTCAGATTGGAGGAAAAATTTGATGTTTAGAACTATTTATTGGAACAAGAATACTGTAGAAAATGAAGAAGTGAGGGAAGAACAGCTAAGAGATGGACCCTGATACTTGGTTATAATACTTGGATCAAGCACAGAATGATATGAAAACCCAGGAAGCTATGACCAAGGTGTTGAGATCATTCAGAAATTTACTGATTATAAAATGCTAGTTATGTGTCCATTGTAAAGCCTTCTAAGAGGTTAGTTCAAAAGTTATTGGAATATTTGTTGTTGTTTTCTTGGATGACAGCACATGTGACCTCTTCCCATCATATCATAGACTACTTAGTGTCCTACTTAATCAAAGTATTGTTCTTAGTAGTAATCTAAATCAATTTTATGTAATTAAAAATATAATAAAACTTAATTATGACCAGCTGCTATGTTCAAAGAAATTGCATGTTTCACCATATAGCTTGCAAGGCATGAAATCATTCCTGTTTATGTATCAATAACAAGCTTTTCACTTTTGTCCAGCTCAAGAGCTACAGCTTCTTGTCTTTATCTGAACTCTGATTTTGAGAGATCTAATTTAATCTTGGAATTGCTGAGTCTGAGAGTTTCTGAAACAAGACATGAAACATTGATTAATTGAAATAATCAGCTACACCCAATCTCAACCTCAAACTAAGCAATACATTATATCTAAACAAATACCTCATGAACCTATCCCTAAACTTCTTTCTAATTTCTGAATCTAACAACATCACATCAGAACATGGTGAAATTCCAATTGATAGGGACTCATGTTCTGCATCCAGTAGAATATTGAGTTTTGAGAGAGTGTGTGTATGTAGCTTGTTAAGCCTTCATTGGTTGTGTGGTGAAATGGACACAAATACAGGAGATAGAGGACCTGGGTGTGAGGCAAAGTTAATTAATCAAGAAAGTGATGAGATACTCAAAGGTGTAGAAGCTTTCATATCACAGAAGGTTGCTCTCTTATTGTGAACTAACACGTCATCTCATCCTCTTGTCCATTCTACAATCAAGCAATCATTGTATTTCATTTTGTGCTTATACATATGACCCTACAAGATTTGTCAGTGGAAATATTGAAAGCACTCTTGTGACTGGACAAACATAGCTCAACCATCAAAAAATATAGCATTAGTAATTCTGTTAATGTCTGCTAAATCTATATTGCCATGTTGTATTTTCTTAAATATATATCTTGCAACCCTTCATGCATGGTAATAAGTGATGAGTGAAAGTCTCTGCAATGAGATGTATGAGGGAGAAATAGGAATTTGCTGATTGACATGAAAGATCTGTCCAATAGCATGGTGGCTACATCTTGCTATTGCAAATTCATGCTTCTAGATAGAGTAAAGACAACAATTAATGGATCTTTTAATTTTTAAGTCAGAAGATGCCCATTTATTCCACATAGATGACCAAAGAAGTTGTCAACAAAGATGGGCTAAGTTGATATCAGGAGGTGAGAAGTAAGTTAAGTCTAACAAGCAATAAATACTCACTAAATTATTTGGCAGGATGATCCAATATGTAGCTGCTATCCCAACTTGACTTGCCTCATTATCATATAAGGGATAAATTGGTAGTCAGCAAAAACAACCCAGATGGACATCCTATATACAATTGTCATAAAGACTGAGCATTTTTAATCAGAAATAGTTTATGAACCAATGCCCACTATTATGGGAGGACAACAATGCCCAGATCAAGAACACAAGACTAGTAATTCAATAGTCACTGATCAGATGTATCTCAGTAAAAATCAGCAACTGATGGAGCATATTTCATTGAAGAAAAGATACTTGAGCAGAAGAATATTCCCAGTATGACTGCTGGCAATGAGCTAAGTCCCATTGCATTGAGCAATAGGTGTGAGACCAAAACTAAGTAGTGAGTACAGCATACTCCTGACATGATTAAGATTCTTGTATTGCAAACTGAAAAATATGGATATGTAGATGATCTGTACATACAGTGTCTATTCCAGACATCTATTACTGTCTAATTTAGTTCAGCAAATATGAAATGAGGTATTCCAATGAGGTAGAGCATTCTGGAAGCAGTATAATCAGTGAACAGATAGCAATAGGTGAGTGTGATATTTTATAACTATGTGACTTGTTTTCATCTCTTATACTAATATCTTGTCCTTGAGAGCCAACTGATCATGTGATCAGAGATATAAGGAGTCTACACCAGTTTATGGAACTGACTTAATTTTAACTGTCAATGTATTAACCACTCTCAACTGGAATATCCCCAACTACAACCACACATCAGAACTCTTAACTCAGCTTTTTGTGCTCATTAGTTGAAGATTATGAAATGATGATCTAAATTAAGTGATGTAAAGTGTTAAACTATAGCTGTAACTAAGGCACATAATGACATAAATTTTCTATTCAACTCCTTCATTGACAAGTTATTGTTCACTAAACACATACTAGGAGAGGACAAATACAAGGTTTCATGCCATGAGAAAGCTCTTCTGGTAGTAAATCATTAGCTGTCTAATCATTGTTGAACTCCCAAAGTTGTTTGATGTACCATGTTTTAACAAGTTTGATAGTCACATAGCTTGGCTGAGGAAAGTTGTTAGTGTAAAGGCCAAAAAACAAATATGAAGAACACATACTGTATGACAATGCTCAAACAGACATAGCTTCAAGTTGACCTTCTAACTCAGTCACACTGGCTATTCTGGACATGCAGCATTGAGTTCTGGTTTGAAAGTCCAGCATATAACTAAAGAGAATTAGTTATTCTGCCTCTCATACCACTGCAGATAGACAATGCTTGACTGAATATAGCATGAACAATTTGAAGAGGCTCGATGAGAGGTGAGGCACCTTTCAAAAGCTGTAGCTGACTCTATTTGGAGCAGACTCCTGGTGATAATCCAAAGGACATGGTTGAAGTTAAGATCAAGAAGGCAATAGTGAGGGTATCTGAGCATTGATAAGGCTTGTGCCCTGACACATTCAATAGACCAGATAACAGCATCACTATGATAGGCCCTAATAAGATGTTGGTTTTCCCTACTCAATTATCATTATGAAGAATCAGCATCCAATGAGGATATTTCATTGTGAGATTGTGCATCTTGAGAGTCCTCCAGATATTTACACACATCTGCAAAACTAATCACATGATTGTTCTAAAGTATACCATCTTTCTGACCTCCCTTTTTTGCTCTAACCAACATCTAGATTACCTATGATTTACTACCATAGTGCCCAGGTGTTTAATATAGACAATAGAATGAGCTTCAAAGTCAATTAATATACAACATCACATACACAGCATTTGTTGAGGATAAATATTATCCCACAGTAGACTATTGAAAGCACATTGGAGAGAGGAGGGATGAAACAATTAACAGATTGAAAGTTGCACACCAGGTTCAAGCCTATTTCCAGTTTATGATTATATAAACCCAGAGCTGGATGGGGGAATAACTACTGATCTATATTCTATTAGCTTGGGAGAAGACATAGGTAGAAAATGCTTACATATCTTGAAAATGCTTAGAACTTGCAAACCTCTTTACATCAAGCCATCTGCTTTTCTCACCTTGCCCTAAGATCACTATCTTGGGCTTATAATGTATTAAGAATTAATTTCTTAGATAAGATAAGAAATAAAAATATACCAATATGCAGAGATGAATCTTAAGGCAAATTGGGATGGAGAGGCCTGAGTTTGAGAGCTGGGAGTCACACCAGGTTTGCTAGTATGAAAGCATCACACATACAGTATATCCTTATTACAGTTATTATTCTATCTCCTGACTTTTGGAAGCTCATTATGTTTCTTTGGCACTTGGTCTTGTCATGCAGAACTGGTGAAAGGCTCATGACACAACTTTCTAGTACTGTAACTCTCATGTTCAGCTATACCCAAGAAGTATCTCTCAGGCAGATCCAACTTTTCTTTACAAATCTTATTGTTGAGATTATTGTGAGTGTTCTGTTATAGATGTAGTATATAATCCTATATGTCTCCAGTAAATAGAATCATAGTACTGGGCAGCTTGAGAGACAAAATGTGGTTGTTTCCTATAGCAAACTGTATGTTGGTCTGAGTGACTCAACTATTTTATGACTTAGTGACTTACAGGTACCATCAATTATTATTAACAGAGGGTCTCATAGTAATATTGTACTTTAATTTGTCCTCCAGTATGTGATTGATGGAATGACTTTCCATAACTTTTTGTTACAAAAATACCTGTAATAAACTTTATGTGATCAGAATTATTTTAAATCCTGATCAAACAATTAAAACAACAGAAAACTATAAGTACTTCATATAGTATATTCTAAATCAATCAAATTCTGCAAAACCCTGAGCTAAGGCCAGATCAGTGCTACAACCATTTGATGTCCCTATCATGGTAAGAGATTTTAACAATGATCTTGTTGATCTGGCTAAATTTATACTGCTCTAACAGCAATACCAGCAAGCCTCAGAATTGGGCCTTGTCAGATAAATTGTCTATGTCCTAGTATGAGGGATAAAGACTATAAACTCTAATATTTAAATGTTATACATTTTGACCATAGACAGATTCTCATTAGCAGAATGCTAGCTGGCTATGTAGTCTACTCTGTCAAAAATAGACAGCTGTATCAGTGAGCAGGAGTCAAGAATTTGGAATGGAAAGGTGTGAACATATTGAGTACTTAATCACTATAGTTAAGTGAGCTGAAGGTGTTATCAATCATAAATAAGGTTTGCATATACATAATGAAGACTTACCATAAAGAGTATTCAGAACTGAATCTTCCATCTAGAGAGGTCTAGAAAGGGAAGTCTTCCAGATTTTGAAAAAGACTTCAAGATTTAACCTTTCTATTACCAGATTGACAGCTCAGCTAGCTTGGCTACTAGTGCTAACAACAAAGTTTTTTGTTTTATACTTCACAAAATATTATGAAAAGTCACCTGATATTAATACTGATGAGTGCTGTAATTTATGGATACCACACTGTGACTAATTACTTTTCTACCTGACATTATATCACACTTCCCCTCTGTGTAGTCATCATGTAGAAATTACATCTGACTTCATTATATGCCCAATGTATATGGAACCCAAATATTGGAAGTGGAGAAAAAGCAAAACAGTTGGCTTCTATATTCTTTTGACAATGTATGTCTTTCATCAAAACAGCAGCCAATTCTGAACAAGTAGTTAGCAAGGTATTTTACCTGAGTAATCCAGATAGATTCAATGAGGCCAAAGTGAGGCTTTCTTGAGGACAAGATCAGTTCCCCTCTACTAGAGTAGATAGCACTTTTGGCTTTCTACTATGCAGTTTCTAAAGACTGTCTATATTTAAATATACAAATCAAATTTTTGAAATATCTTTCCATCCCACAATAACCTCTCTCAGCTTCTTGACTCTATCAATATCTGTTGCTATGGGCTATGTTTCTTCAGAGTCATTTGACCCATATATTCTAGCTCAATGCTGTATCTTAATCCTGAATATTATTTAATGAAAAGAAACCAAGGACACACTTCTTTATGACCAGAACAGAGAGAATACTCAGCTTATAGTTGATTTTCTTGATCATGTTAGTCCTTTGTTTACCATTCTGATATGTGTTGTAACACACAATACATAGGCTCTCAATAATCTATCCATCATTAGTTCATTTAACAAATATGCTTGAAACTCTATTTTGTACCTTCTGATCAAGCTCGCAAAATAAAGACAGTTATTTTCTAAGAGACTCTTCATCACAGACATGCAATTTGACTATGCAAACAAGAAAGCTGATGATGAATGTAAATTCTTTGTATATATCTATAAAATAGACTATTAAAAAAAAAGTCTGTATAAAAGTTATTTGTTTATCTGGAGAAGATATTAAAAAGCAAAAACATCTCTAGGTAAGCTTCTCCTTCTCCATCTTCTGAACCAGATTCAATTCAAGCAATGCAAAGATTGCTGCCAAAGAAATTATTTTCTTAGCTCACATGTTATATGTGAATATTATCTGTTTATATAGTATTACAACAGATATAAAGAGGAAGACTACAAAATTTTGTCCCATCTTGCCATGGATGTATAATAGCAATCTCTCCAATTATCTCAAGAAGTTTTCTGGATCTCCTTATATAGCACTAGTAAGTGTGAAGGTAACATCTGAAACCTAAACTCATTCATATCATGTTAATTACAGATTTATAATATTGTTTCTGGACTAGAGTACTTACATAACCAGAACATTGTTTATAGTGATCTTAAAGTGGTATCAACCTAACTGTCTACAAAATACTAGCTAATATTGTGATTCTGGTTTCTAGAAAAATGTTCTTATGTCAAACCAAGGACAAGTAATATTGGCTAATTTTGGGATTTCCCATGTTCACAAGATGGACCTTACTTCCACAAAGGATAACAGTAGGACATATAATTAAATGGCCTCTGAGATACTCAGCTCACCAAAACCTATACTGGAGAGTGATATATAGTCTCTTGGGTGTATATGCTATGAAGTGAAAATATTTCTATTTCTTGAGACCAGTCTGAGCATGTCACTGACCTTATATCTTAGGCCTTTATGGGTAAGTGGCTATTTCCCAACCTTAAACAAACTAAAGATGTAATCCTAGCTCTCTCAAAAGTCTCTGTTATACTAGGTAAAGTAGACTAAATAGAACTTAAAAGATGGCCTGAAAATTGACAGAAAGTATGGAAGTTGGTAGAGTCATGTTGGGAATCTGAGCTCTGTAATTGGCTAAGTGCTCTAATGCTAAGAAGTGAAATTGAGAAACTCAATTCTGATGCTGCATCCAAACTAAAATCAAATGACAATGATAGAACAAGACAGATAAAGACAAAGCACATCAACTTCTGAAGGGTAGACTCTATCCTTAGTCAAGTGAGTCAACAGCTGATAGTGATCACTGTGATTGATATTATACCTGAAGATAACATTACCTAATAATGCTCTAAAAGCTCTAAATCAAGCAGCTGACTGTAATGGCCTTGAGAAGAGTAAGTCATATCTGATCAATATGATGACAAATAGCTAATCCAACTATCCTTCTCAATCCAATCATCCTTGCTGATCTAGCTATAATCAACTATTCATGTAATTGAAGCATCTACACCTGCCAAGCTATCCAAACCAAACTAGCTATCACCACAGAGGTCACCAACTATACCAATCAGTCTATCTATGTTATTCAGTCTATCTTGTCATCCCTATGAGTGGCATCTACACTATTGTGGCTGAAACCTATAGACATACTTGTCTTTACTTACTATAGTGGGTCTTGAATGCTCACACATCATATGTCATTTATGTTTCATGTACAGTTCAACTTGAATTACAGTACACTTTCTCATAATGCACTTCAGACTACCTCTCCATTTCATCTTGCTTAATTTTCTCTATACTTCTTATTGGTAATTACTCAGCAATATAGCATTGACAGGACCTACTCAACTTGTTTATGATGTAACACAAACTGGTGAGTGTCTCTGAACATACACTCTATGTCTGCACAAGAAATCAGGGCTACTACACTTGTTGTTCATTGATTGGGAGAATAATCTGATCAATACCCCAGAAATTAACTATACTAAGGGAAGCACTGAAAATGACTGCTTCAATGAA
>KQ963309.1:56645-67102 GCA_001563735.1 Leucoagaricus sp. SymC.cos | reverse complement strand
TCCTCAGATGCATGACCCAACGAGCTTGATTCCAATTAAAGCCCGTAAGTTGCCGTTGGCAACAGGGTGTAATAAATGCGCACCTCGTCAATAATCGTCAACAACGTGAGCAGGTAAGCATCATCCAAGCTAGCTAGAACTCCGATTGATTAATGCAGGGTCAATACAGCGTCGCCCTCCTTCAATTTTTTGTCAGCGTCAATTTCACACCCTAGCGGGCAATTTTGAAGGGTCGTCCAAGTCCCAGTGACGCGTTTCTTAAAGCTCGGGAAGTCCCAGTATGCTGCCTCGGTTCCCTCCTCTTCACTGCCCCCGTTCAGCTAGCTTGGCGTATCCGTGAGCGGAAGACCCACTTTTTGGCGCCGTTTATCCGGCATGTCTGGACCATCTGTCTTAACACCTCCAGGTTTCGCGCATCTTCGCATCGCCTCTGGTGAGTCTGAATTTTGGCCTCTCCTATCATATACCAATAATATTGACATGACATTCTCACCCAAGCTATCAGTGCTACACTGTTGAACTACGATGTATTTCTGACTTTGAATCGCGAGGTTAGGTGCCTCTCCTAACAAGACAGGATCAGCAAGCTGACGACTTGTCCTTTCATACCATCAGATCGAACTTGTTTGGCGGTAGGAGCCTCTCTTCAATGTAGGACTCATTGAATCTGACTTTGATCTCGACAGAAAGCGATGGTCCGCGAGTAAGGTCCTCTATCTGATATGTCGACATTTCTTCGCATTCGTGGCAATGTATGTTCCACCCAGTCTCATGCTTCTCCCGCATAGCTGCTAATCTGGTTTCTATATCTTGCACGATCCTAGCGTGACCTTTACAGGTACATTTTGAGTCACAAACCCCTCAACGATACGCAACTCATAGATACCTCGCGTGGTTGATAGCGTTCACGACGATAGTAGATCCCCCAGAGAAGGCGAGTTAATTATAAACCACGTGCTTTTACCATGACTAACATCCGTTCATATTGTGGTTTATAGTGGTATGTTTATGGTTTCATCTCAACCACCGAGTTTTCAATGCGCGCACAGGTGCTATGTTTGGCAGAACATCTGGATGGGCTCGTGAGTTCTCCCCCGCATCTTGGATGCTCTTGGATTTTCATGTGTATGACATAGCACCGTTTTTTCAACTCTGATACCCGATGCCTTAATTCTTATTCGACTTGACGCCTTGTGCCACACAAACCTCAAAGGTGCTAACGATTTCGGCATCATTCTCGAGGATGCACGGAGCTGACGATTTGATTGTGTTCAACTAATAGCTCGCGTTCTCACCGTCATTATCTTCATCAGTGAGTTACCGCGCTCAACACACGAAGGACATTATGTTGATGCAGTACGGTAGTTCATGTGTTTGTATGATAGCTCGTTCAAGTCTTGAGCTCATCCCAAATTCTAAAGTCGCTTTGCTTAGGCACTGTTGGCCGTCCTTATCATCAACAATGATATGCAGCCTCGGGAGCCACTCGCGCAAGTGCTTCCAGTGGGGTGCAATGTGTACATGCATAATCGTAAATCAAGGCAGCAAGACTTCCTCGTGTAAGTCGTCGTTGTCTGTTACTAGCCGATAATAACAGTACTTTGTCCTTCAGGTTAGTTTCAGTCCTGGCCCAATGTGAGCTTACACAGTGAGATACTCCTGGGCGAAGGCTAAATGATATCAGCGTTTTATTTTTGTATAACTGTGACGATGTTTTTTCGCTGCGTTAAGGAGGTTAGATCCGACCCTAGCCTCCATCTCAACTCCGTTTTTGCCGTGAATGAAACCCTTCCAACATACTTTCTTTTGCTACGACAGGGAACCGGTTACTTTCTGGGGTGAGATTATTTTGATTTTTCAATAGTTCTTTTTTTCTAATATAACTTTAGGACTATACGTTCGTCTTTCGCTGACCATCCGAGTGCCTACTAAGGCCCACTCATCCTAATTACAGTCTCTTACATGTGTTTCATTGTCCTCGATCTCTTTGTTTATCCACAAGACCTGCTCTGGCTGCCGAGCGTCATGTAAGTGGACATTCAACCAATGTGTTCCGATAACTAACCAGGACATATGCAGGTTATGGATGACCCTTATTCCAATGCTGGTGCGTCAATAGTTGGCTGTGAGATCATTGTAAATCTCAGCATTGGATTTCGTCTATGACAGGGCTCCCGGTTTTATTTGAACATGAAGAGCCTCGGGGTAGCGAGAAACAATGGGAATACTGGTCGATTGTATGCTTTGTCATTTCGCGTATATCATCCTACGTTGGCTTGAGTTTCTGCGCATGGGTTGAAAGAAGCTTCCAAAGTTTATTCTATATGTATAGTCTAATGGGGTCGAACCGTGTCAATATCATGTGTCCATTATTGATATAATCGGTTGCATTCGCTGAAGCACATTCAGAGTTCAAGTCCACTGTATTGCCTGGGCCCTGGCATTGTAATCAGATATGCTTATACTCTTAACCTTTTTGGAAACTTTAGAAATCAACTCCTACTGAGCCCCGTGTGTCATACAAGTGGCTCTAGGGTGGCAAATTAGACTTGCGATAGATCAACACCTCGTGGCAACCTTGCCCGTATTGATTGTGGAGCCATTCGGAAGTGCGAAGTAATGGCCCTAGCCAGATATATCCAAATGTACAAACCTTAAAAACATTGGACGGCAAGTTGCGAGTCGGTCGTACAACGACTGCTCTTTGAGGCGCTGGAGGTGTCCCTGGGTGCTATTCTAGTATGTAAGGAAACATGAAACGACTCTCCTCAATTCGAGAAGGACTCATCGCTTGGCCTGGACCCTCAGACCACGCGCTTGTGGTGTTTCTTGACAATGTAAACCAGCCAGCCTTTAGAGGAATGTTGGGACATTTGAGCTGGTATAAATATCAGTATATATGTATATGAGAGAGAATGAAGAGATCTCTGACGCCACTCCCTACAGTAGATGTGTTATTTTTGACTCGATCAGGGGCGATATTAGGGTCCTCAAGTCAGCATGGTGCTGCTCAATGTAATCATCAGCTGGAGGTGATCTCCAAGTCTGACAGTCAGTGATGGTGAGCCAGAGATCTTGCAATAATCTGCTGGTAGCATAGGAATAGCTCTGGACCAAAGGTCCAGTTGACCAGAGTCAGCCACCAATGTGTACATTGGAACACCTGCAAGAGAAGTAGTAAAAAGTTCTGGTAGTAGTGAAAGTTGATTATTTACTCCCATTGACCTAGAGCATCAACCAGTGAAGCTTGGAGAAGTGACTCAATCAGTGATGGACCCCAATGAGAAAGTCGGGGAGATGTTTCAAATTTAGATGATGTTTGATGGTCCCACTTGACACATCTACTGGTGCTATCTTGTTTCCACAAAATGAATAATTTGTAGATTCCTGAAGAAGGGTGTGGAAGTGCATCTCAAAGCATTACACTATATCTTTTGGCATTGTCTGACTTAGTCAATATGATACTACAAGGAGGGCTGTGATTTGACATGTATGGAACTCTGCAGATATAAAGCAACTCTATTAAGAATAGAAATAATGATATCATATTAGTAGGTCATATGGACTATGATATCCCACAAATTGGTGGTTCTCAGGACCTTTTGTAGCTATGCAAATGCTGTTCACATAGTAAGGACACTGGCTCTATATTGGATTAACTACATACCTTGCAGATAACTCATTACAGAGCATAAATGCTATCATAAAGATATAGAAAAACCTATGCACAAATAGCAAGACCACATATAAGCCAGTAAAAACCTGAGAGATGGAGAGAAATTTATGGAATGAGTAACTTGAATGTATACACAAGATCAATAAGATATGCATAGAATGTACATTGTATCTCTTTATGTCAATTTTCAGTCTTAACAAGTGTTTGAAGAAGCAGGTGAAGAGGTGAAGGTATAGATGGTGGTAGTTGAGAGGGTGGTGAAGATGATAAGAATAGTGATAGTAAGAGGATCAGAACAAGTATATGTTGTTGAGATTGAAGAATTGTTGATAGTAGTTGAATAGGCACTGAGTCAACAGCCTCCATGTTGGATATAGCACCTATGCCTTCAATGTCTTTATTAACTTCTTTAGTTTTGTTGGCTCCTAGGACATCCTCAAGAGGTAGATCTGTTTTAGCTCTAGCTAGAGATGTAGATGGCCATGTATGAGATAAAGATAGAGGTGATAAAGGTGGAGGTAAAGATTGTAGTAGAACAGGCTCTTGTAATTGTACTTGAATAATTGTGAATGATGATTGGACAAGCGCTGTTGTATTCTTATCAGTCTTATCTACCTCTTCTATCTCAACTGTACATGAAACCTCCTGCAGTATATGCTTTGTAACTGTATCAACACTAGCTTCCTCACAGTGAGGGTCCACTATGACTTCCTCACTCATCTTGGCTTCTCCATGTTCTATTCCATCATTAACACCTGCAGAAGGTAGAGTAATATAAGTCACTTTAAATTGCACTTCTCCTGTGTTAGTCTTTATAGCCTTGCTACTTTGGATAAAACTATATCCTTCTTGACAGTAACAAACTCTAGATTAAGTTTGAGAGCTATCAATAGAGGTGTGACTGCAATTATCAGTATAGAATCCTGAGATGGAAGGGTATTGCATCTGTAGAAGATGTATGCATTGAAACCTCATTGAGAGACAAGGTAATTAGGAAGGAGATGTTACAGTCAAATTGATCATTGAAGGATCAATGAGATTTCCAGACTAATACTACTAGATCATCTATGACAGTGCTATGCTATACTTTGCACTGCTATTACCTATCTCTATATTGATAGCAGTCAAGACTGAATCTAACCAGACATATAACAACATTCTCTTAGACACATACTATAATAGATACAGAATTTGAAGAAGACTGAGAATTTACTATAGGATGTAGATCTTCATAGACTACTTGATATGCTCAGATAGCTATTAAGTAGTATAAATAGATGAGAAAAGAAAAAAGCTCACTAGCTTCTACTCTTTTCAGTTATCATCTATAATAGGTTCCTCATACTCAATCACTGAGTCTCTGCAATAAACAACTTCTTTGATTGACATATTGGTAATCAAGAAGACTATTACTTCATTTAACTAGTGATGTAAACAATATTTAGATCAAACTGGAATATCATGTCTTAATAGGAAAGATAAGTTTAGCTAATTGTCATGACCTGATAAAATAATAGGTGTAGATAGACTAATCTCTGGTAAGTTTTTCATAGCAACAGAATCCACAGTGCCTATACAATGCTATTTCTAAGGAGCTATCTTCCAATCCATTCACTATTATAAACTGCTTCTTTAGAACAAGTACTCACAAAAGCTAATTACATCAACAATTGGATAAGGTGGTGAAAGGACTAAGAATAGCCAACTCCAGGACTGAAAGACATTTATTCAAACAGGCTATTGGTAAAAAGCACCCCTAACAGGAGATGTTAAGAAGTAGAGTGAGAGAGGGCTGATTAGAA
Organism: Leucoagaricus sp. SymC.cos; assembly: GCA_001563735.1. NCBI lineage: Eukaryota > Fungi > Basidiomycota > Agaricomycetes > Agaricales > Agaricaceae > Leucoagaricus > Leucoagaricus sp. SymC.cos. The sequence continues at coordinate 61,624 of KQ963309.1, read as the reverse complement.
GGTAGTTTGGCCTTATATAACCTAGTTAGCATGTTCTTAAGAAGCAAAAGAGGTGATTCTTCCTGAAAGACTCCTTTAATATCTTAACAAATGATTATTTTCTCTGCTGCAATTCTCCTAGCTTGCCTGGCTTGAGCTTCTTGTACAAGGTCATCAACTACACTCTGTATCATGATAAGATGTGCTAGCAAGCCTGAAATAGTGGCAACCCTAGCTCCTGCTCTTCAAGTAGACTGTTGAGATTGTCAACAAGAATTTATGAGTTTTAGATTACCTCTATCACTTCTTCTCTCTCCTTGTCATCACCAATTCTAGCCAGTCTCTCTTCAGCCCTTCTTAACTATCTCCTTAGGCTCTCCAAGACCTGTTCTTCTTGTCCTATAAGATGTATCCCCCCTCTGACTTCTTGACATCAATTGAAGCTTTTTTTGAGAACTTTATTTCCTAGATCATCAACAGTGGCTAATAAATAGGTGTTGTGAGAGTGTAAGATTAAGGAGTGTGTGAGAGTGTGGATATGTGAGGTTAAAGAGGAGAACATGGAGGAATGATGAGTTGTTGGCATTAAGAGGGAGTTGTGAAGGTAGTTTATCTGAGTTTGTGAGAACTCCTGTTGAGAATGTAATAAGATGGTTTATTGAGGGAAAGATGGAAAGAATATTACATGTATTGAGAGACTGTCTTTCCAGCCATGATATTATATTACTCTATAAGCTCCAGCTTTGGCCATGCATCAGCAAGTTCAGTGAGCACATTCTGGAGAGACTTTACTAATATAATATGAATTCTAGTCCAATCACCAGCAAGCTGGACCTTAGGCTCATCTTCATTTACATGACTTCAATATTTCCTCATGACCTCATATTAGTGCAGAGTTTATAAGCCATTTCTGATATCTATAGCTAGTTTGGATTTTTGTAGTTCACTAAGTGTTTGCATGAGTCCTGTTGTCTGATGTGCTAGGAGATTCTCAGTTGTTGTGAGTTTCTCATTGAGTGTGCAAAGAAAAAGTGCTAACTGATTCATTGACTCTTGAGTGTCCTGTATCAAGGACAAAGCTGAATGATAGGTATTTGAATACAAAATCTGAGCTTTATTATTGAGTGCTGAGTTTTCATATTTAAGCACTTGTGCTCTTTGAGTGTTTGCAATATTGACAAAGAATGATTAATAATGCTTGACAGAAGACACATGTGTCTCATTTTGGAATGGAATCCAAGAAGAGGATGAGAAGAGGATGAGAGTCACTCTATAAACATCATTCTGAGAAAGGGCATACCCTACTCTGAGGTATGAGATTCAACTTGGACTAATTCTTCAGTGCTCAGCCCTCAAGCAGCAAAGGTTAGTAACCAATATTAGATCTCACTTGCAGACTGATAAATAACTGGTCAAACTCATAATCTTAAATAATTGTCCAGCTATTAAAAGTAGACCACCTCATTCATTGATTCACTGAATTTTCTTTGCTGTTCAGTTTATTTTTATAACTGCACCGTTTCCTTAGAGCAACAGGAAAATGCCTCAAGCCTTATGCACTTTATACTATACACCTTCTTTACAGCTTCTACTATCTCTTCTACTTGAGCACCATTGTCACCTTGAGTTCATGTGAACTTATATATAAAATATGAGATGCTGTTTAACTGCCAGCACTGGAATCAATCTTTTACTTTTACCTTTAGCACTAGCATAATTTCAGGGCAAACTAGACTTACACATGAGACACAAGAAGAACAGGATAGAAATACAATTATGAATGGGAGCCTGATATGTTAATTATTTACTGATGCTAACACTCTCTTATCAACTTGAAAGATCCCTGCACTGAGCACCCTGATGCAGAGTATGTCCTGTGCTACAGCTTTGAACTCACAATGAGTCTGTACACAGTACCTGTACAATAATTATAGAAAACTTGAGCTTGCAACACTTGATCCTCCTCTATAACTAGGCACAAGTATCCAGGCAGTTCTGGGTGCTACAGTATGTGTTCTTATATCTCTTGCCTTGAGCTGCTGTTGAGAATTTACTTCAGAACAATCTGCCTTCACTAATAAAAATTCAAGTATCAGACAACTCTTTGTTCAAAAATAACTTAAGTTACATGGTCAGTAGCAAAAAGGTTAAAAGCATGCTCAATTTCACTTATCCAAGTCATCTTGATGCTGAAGTATGTCCTATCAAAGATCTTTCCTTAAGTCTTCCTTTCATAGTTTTTGTAGAACTTTTCTTCTATGACAGCTGTTCAGGAATTATATAACTTTATTGGCTCATCATCTATACATCAACTTCTATCTTCCAGGGATACTATTCTTAGAGGCAGATAGGATTTATCTTTGAATGTGGGTTCATCATCTGACATGTATTCATTGTTGAAGTATAATCAGATAAAAGTTATTTTATTCTATACACAAATCTGACTGCTACTGATTTCAGCATATTAAAAGCTGTATCTTGTCACTGCTCTACACTAGGAGGAATATGTCTATCTAAGTCTGACAAGCTCTCAGGTATCAGGTAACTTTTCTACTGAGTTGTCATCTATATGTCAGCCTCCACATCTCTTTAATGCCTTTTTGATAAAAATTAGAATATGTCCTATAGCACAGGCCCATCCTCTCATCTGGGCACCCCTCAATCAAGCAAGCTTACCAAATTGACTATACCTCTAAAAATTCCTGTCCTCTTGGAGAGGAACTTGCAAACTACCTCTTAGTCCTCAAAAGCATATTCTTAGCCAAATTTCTTTTTTTTTTTTTAACTCAAAAATTTATATACTGGTGCACAATAGCAGTCTGGTCCTGGCTTAGTAGGCCAGGGTACTGTTACAAGCTAAGCTATAGGCCAAAAATGACTACATGAGAACAAGACAGTTAGAGAGTCCAAATATTCATTGCAGTCAACCTGATCAGATACCCCCCTTCACATGAGGGCCTAGTTGATATTTCAGTTTCAGTGGCAATGGCCAAGTGCACACCTACCCTTGTACTCAGCCTCCGCTGTCTTCTGAGAAATCTCCTAGATTGCCTCCCATAAGTCTGAGGGGGCCAACTTCTCAGCCAGCTAGCCCTAGTCAAAGCAGTGGTGCCAGAATGGGCACTGTCAGTCAGAAGTGCTGTGATCCCCTTTACAGTTCACACAACGTGTGGCATGTGGACATGGGGCTCCCACAGGAGTTGGTTCCTGGAGTGGCTTCACAGAGGGGTTATCCCTGCTTCTTAGCCAAATTTGCATCTTTGCTTCTGATGATTCTACCAGGAATATTCATATTAGCTACAGCTATCAACATCAGGTAATACTCAAATTTCTGGTCCAGTTATCTTATCTATGTCTGTTACAGTGTGTTATCATTTTAATACACTCATGATTACACTCATGCAAGTTATTTGCAGAGTGGATTTAAGTGTTGATCTCATTCTCCAAATGACTTAGAGGACTCTGGGCCTTCAAAGCAATATTGCATGATACAGTATCTAAGGACACAACTAGACACCCATTCAGATGAGTTACCTATGCTCAAAATTGATTTATATAATCTGATGTCTTGATCTCTCTCTGTAGCCACCTCAAGCAGTTCTATGAGTCTTGTGGAGGGACATAATCAAGTCTTTGCTCTCCAGATTCCTATGACAACCACAAGCTCACAAATATTTAGCAATTTTGGTAAGGTACTTTGAAATAATCCTCTTACAGCACTGAAACTAATCAAGCTTGTACTCTGGCCAACAGCTAAGTTAGTATTGGTGAACAAACATATTTTTATCTATAACAGCTCAAGCAGCAATCTCACAAATGTCTCCTTCCAACATGCACAAGGTGTGTTAGTTTGTTATTATTATAAAATGTTGAAGCCTGATGTACTGTAGAAAACTAATGCATATCATACCCAAATGTCTATACTACTGGGCTGTTTCTGAGTGCAAGTAACTTTATCATCAACAATCTAATAATGGTGGAACAAAATATATACATACAAAGCAACAAATCTCCTAAATGTATACTTCCAGTCTGTTGATGGAGAACCTCAGTAACAATTTTGACATTTTACAGGCTTGAAATAGCTAGAAGAATATATTATAAAAGGTGCCAAGCTCAACTCTTTTGAATATAATCCATCTCCTTGTTGTCATTCTGATATATACACTATGCTCATTTAGCAAGTTCAAGACTGGTTCACTCAGCCACTGGAGGGTAAACAAGTTCTTTAGCTCTAAGGGCCAGCAGGTGTTAGTAAATCAGCCATTATTCAGATACTCATAGAGGGCTGGCACAAAGAACAAAAACTCAGTCCTAGCCTACTCTTCTCAAGGGAATGCCAGCATACAGACCTATGTCAAGTGTTTCTAAGTCTGGCATATCACTTAGCAACTCAGGATGCATTTTATACAGCATACATAATAGATATTATGATCTGAGATCCATATTCATTAGCAAAGACCATGAATGAACAATTCTATATTCTTTTTATTGAACTATTCTCTCACAGGCAGATCAGCAAAGAATCAGAAATATGGGTTATCACCATCAATAGGCTCAATAAATGTGGTGATAACCAGTGGATGGGACAGTATAGTACTAGCATCCACTGTGAAATTGTGCAGTTAGTCAGTAACTTTACTGTGCAAAATCTATCAGTCTCCTTGCTCTAGATAATCACAAGTTGACCTGAGGCTCATCTGAAGGCTGTGTTTGATGAGAAAGCAATCTAGAGTTACTTCTTTAATGTGAAAGTTTCTATTAACTTCAATAAAGCACAGTGGGATGTCAAGAAATACTTGGTCAGCAAACTTAAGAAGATTCAGAAACAGTACTCTGATCTCATTCATGAAATGGCATGGCCTATACACTATCAATTTGTCAAGATTGTTGAAGTCTCATGTAGCTATTTCACATTTGCTACTGTTCTGATCAGATTCATCAAAGATTCTAATGTTTTTTTTTTTTTTTTTTTTTTTTGTTTTTTGTTTCGTTTTTTT
>KQ963309.1:28188-46479 GCA_001563735.1 Leucoagaricus sp. SymC.cos | reverse complement strand
TTTTTAAATCAACAATTTATTATGTGGTGCTCGATCACAGTCCACACCTAACTAATTACAAACTAGCTAGGAAAGTCCAGAAAAGAAAAGAAATGAAGATATTTACTCATATCAGAGTGTTTTTGTAAAACTATAGAAGGCGCGATGATAACTACAGTACTATTACACTGGGAGAGAAGAGACATTATAGTCAAGCTTGAATGAACTTACTGGCATACCAAAACATGGATGTCCCAATGTATGCAGAAGTTCATTGATTTTCTTGAATACAATCCACAAGCATTCACATTCAACTCTGATGCTCCACTCCACAATCCTCTCCATACTATTCGACAATGAGCTGGGTTTCACTTAAGTGTCTCCTTGTCACCATCTCTCATACAATTACCTACCACTCCTATATGACATGCTGGGTTGCACTATGATGTCTTCGTGTCACTTCACCCATCTTTATCACTTCTGTGTGCATCAGGACACTCATGTTTTGGTACGCTGGTAAGTTCATTCAAACTTGACTATAATGTCTCTTCTCTCCCAGTGTAATAGTACTGTAGTCGTCATCATGCCTTCTATAGTTTTACAAAAACACTAATATGAGTAAATATCTTCTTTTCTTTTCTTTTCTTTTCTGGACTTTCCTAGCTAGTTTGTAATTAGTTAGGTACAGACTGCGATCAAGCACTGCATAATAAATTGTTGATTTAAAATAAAATAAAATAAAAAAAGATGCACACAGAAGTGATAGAGATGGGTGAAGTGACATGGAGACATCATAGCACAACCTGGCATGTCATATAGAAGTGGTAGGTAATTGTATGGGAGATGATGATGAGGAGACACTTAAGCAAAACCCAGCTCATTGTCAAATAGTATGGGGAGGATTGTGGAGTGGAGTATCAGAGTTGAATGCAAATGCTCGTGGATTGTATTCAAGGAAATCAATGAATTCCTTGAATGTGGATATGGGTTTGTCTTCTCGAATGTAGAGAGGACATGTGAGGACAATGTGTTCATGAGATTCCATCTAGAAGCTGCATCAGCAGCAGGTAGATTCTTTAGGAAAGAATTGGGACTGATAAGTTCCGATAGGAGCGTGATTAGTTATGGCGCATATAGCGCATGTGATGATATTTTTTATTTTATTTTTTATTTTATTTTTTAACTCAAAAATTTATATACTGGTATGCAATAGCAGTCCAGTTCCAGGCTCATAAGCCCAGCTACTAGTACAAAGTAGGACTAGAAGTAACTAAATAAGAACAACCTAGCAAGAAGTCCAAATTGTCTGTCACAACTAATATCCATCTAATGCTCCCCTCTACTTCCACGATGAGGGCCTTGTCGATATTTCGGTTTTGCTGGGTGTGGCCAAGTGAGCACCTGCCCATGTGCTCAACCACCAGCATCTTCTGAGGGATAACCTGAAATGCCAACCATCTTGGCAGTGACACCAGGCAGAGGTGATGAGGTGTGATACTGTGACCTTCACACAGCATGCAAGCATGGGGCTCCTGCGGGGATCAGGCCCTGGGAAGGCAGTGCAGAGGGGTTACCCCTGCAAGGACCTGGGATGTTGGTAGCCAGCCACAAAGGACCAGCACACCAGGGAAGGGAGGACAGAGGAGCAAACTCAACTCAACACCCTGGAGAGAAGAGGACCCCAGTGGTAGTGTGGCACCAGAGCCAAGAGGGACCAGTGGAAGACTGGCCTGAGAGAGGGAAGGATGAGTCAAGTGCAAAAGAGTACTTGACCAAAATAGTGGCTGCTTACTCAGCAGAACTGCAGGTTCAGAAACAGAGGCCATGAGGGTAACCAGGGGATGTATATGGCCCAAGCACAGTACAGACATGCCTAGGCCAGCGAAGAGGCCCAACCCAACTGCTGGAGCAGAAGGGGGCCAAAAAGCCAGGCCAAGAGAGAGGGGATGCCCACCCAGGCAAGGCCTGAGAAGGCATAGAAAGAGGTGGAGGAGTACAGCCAAAGCACGCTCAACTCAACACCAAAAGTGTGGGTGGACATCACAGGTGTCCCAGCTGCAGTCATAAAGAATGGATGCCATGAGCCCTAAAATGGCAAGGATAGCAGACTGTGAGTGACCCTAAGAGGGTGGCAAGACTGCAAGGAAGGGAGCACCCCAGAGCAAAGGTGGTGGTGTGTGAGAAAGAAGGGTTGGTGTGTGACGATATTGAAGTTGGTGATGGGCATGTCACTGGCATCAATGGAGTAAGAAGCACATAATTCTTGGAGCCAAGATTTGCTGTTGTGATATTGAGGTAGTATGATGTCACCTCAGAAGTGTTTACTGTGCAACATGAGGAAAGAATGTCCCCAATATTACATATTGTTGAGAAAAGTGTGTTGCCACTCTTTGAGGCAGGAGTCAGTGGTCTTTTTTTGGAGGTAGGACATGGAGATGCATGGGCACAACCCAGCATGTCAATGATTGAGTTTGACAGTCATATGGACTTTTTGTAATAGGCAACATGATTGACCTGGCCTATCAGGGGCCAAGTTGCAGTTGCAGAGGGTGAATTTGGATGGAATATACCAGAATTCAACTTTATGGAGCCTAGAGCATTCTAGCCATGGGCATAGGGCATTAGCAGTGGTTATTGAGTGATATTGGCCCTCGTGTATAGAGAGATCCAAAAGACAGTATGATGACATTATATGATCAGTGAGAAGCATGAAGTTGGGAACATCAGGAAATGAGGCTATTGCCTTGCAGAGCCCAAAGCATTGAGCAGCAAGTTCCACTTCAGAGGAGGTGCATCTGCTATATGGAATGGTGACAGAGTGTAAAAGGGTGCCAGTATGCCAGATTTGGTAACAGGTGGATGCCTGTAATTGAGAATTGTTGGGGACACTGCCATCTGTGACAATGATGACAGTGTTAGGAGAAGAGTGGGCAGAGAATGTGTGTGCATTGAGTCTTTGTGAATAGTTACTGAGTTCTTCAAGACTTGACCTATTAAAATCAAAGAAAGAAAAACAGTCAGAGAAATTGTCTAATAGCTGTAAACCAGGATAATTAACATTATGTAGTGGTGAAAATTTTTCTTCAATATTGAGAAGTATATTGTCAGCATCAACTAAGGGGCCCCGAGCCATAGCCCTGTTGGTTTTGGAAAGTAGATCAAGTGATCTGGGGTGAGGAAGTGCTCCTTTAGCATTATTGGCACTTAGGAGTGTATAAATAGGGTGAGATTTAGGAAGCGTGATGTATCATAGGCATGAGTGCTTGGTGAGTTTTTTGAGATGGAGGTGTATAGGGATGAGCCTGGCAAGGGATTCAGTACCTCCTGAAGGTGAAGTATGGAACGTGCCTGTAATCCACAAAGCAGCATTATGTTGCATTTGTCATAGTGATTTGAGCTTGTTAACAATTTTGGCTCCAGAGAAGTACCATAGCCGACATCCATATGTAGCGAGGGGAATAACATATGAGTGATAGAGGAGTTGTTTTTGATAAGGTAGGAGTTCATGCATTGAATTGCCAAGCATTTTCATTGTATAGATGGAGGATAGGGCTTTTGTGGACCAGTAGCATACATGTTTGTCAAAGGTCAATTTGCAATTGAAATCAAACCCCAGGTATCACCAGAATTCCTGAGGTTTGAGAGGTGATGAGGAGGTAAATAGCATGAAGCCAAGGTCAATGGAAGGGTTGTCATCTCAAGGAATTCGAGAAAAGTTGAAGACTTCAGACTTGTTGTGTTCCAAGAGAAGTCCAAAGGAGTCTATGAGATCAACAATGGAGCAATATGCCATCTTGATTTTGTTGTGACATTCACACCACAATTCACCTTAAGCTACTATCAAACCATTGTCTACAAATGATAAGAAAGAAACAAGACCAGAGTTATTCTGACTAGCTAGGAAAAGAAGAGGGGCCAAATAGAGGCCCAAAAGAATAGGTGAAAGAGCGGACCCTTGTCCTACTCCCATATTAAAGTTGAATTGAGGAAAAAGAAAGGAATTGTATAAGTATGTAGTGGAATGTCCTATCAAGTAATTTGAGAAGAAGGAAACAATTTCAGATGTGAATCCTTGTTTTTTAAGAATAGTCAGAAGCATTGAATGATTAAGAGAAGAGAAGAATTGTGTGAAAAATCAAATGCCAAAACAGAGGTATGTAACTTTCTGTCCCAGCTGGCATGAATAAGGTGAGTAAGAAAGACACCAGCATCTTCAGCACTACATTGTATGATTCCACCAAACTGTAAAGGAAAGATGGCTTCGTATTTGACTGCTTCATATTGCATACATTTAGCAAGCATTTTTTCAAAAAGTTTGCCTAGCATGTTCAAGAGGACAATAGGTCAAAAAGCTTTTGGAAGGTGATAAGATGGTTTGTTCAGTTTGGGGATGACAACTGAAACTGATTCTTTGAGGTGAGAGGGCCAGTAACCAACAGATAGATATGTGTTAGCTAGCCAGATGAAGAAGAGAGGGATGTGTTCATCAGCAGACAAGAGCATTTTAAGATGAGCCCAGGAGAGATGATCAAGGCCAGGCATAGATGTATTAGAGCAGTTCTTGAGAGCCTCAGTAAGTTTGAGAAGGGAGAAAGGGACCCATTTTCTTTTGGGGATGTTGCGTAAGTCATCAAGAACATGAGTGTTAACAATCCTATTAGATGTGGAGTTGTAGGTCTGATTGAAAGCATCCCAGAGCGATTTGAGTAAATGGCAGGGTTTGTTGTTATGGATAATAGCATGGGTGGGTGGTAGTTTGCAGTCTTTGACCCAAGGCATGAGATCCCAAGGCCGTTTGTTATTTTCTTTGATTTCTTCGATTTTGGCATCAAAAAATTTTCTTTTAGCCATGTATGTAGTTTTTCAGAAAGCACACCAGTTTTCTTTGACGCGGTCATTCCAGTATCACCATAAAGCCTCTCCACACTCATCATTCCACCATAGCTTAGAGCACATTGAGATAAAACTCATAGTGGCATGTTTGTCCCACAATGCACTAATGAGGTCAGCAATCTGCACCGAGGCATTTAGGATATTTGCCTCAGTCAAAAGATCCACTGACAGAAGCACTAGAAGCCCAACTGCCAACTCGTTAATAAAATTTTGTTCTTTATCAGAACCTTATATAAGCCCTTTCTTTTGGATGGGGATAAATTTGGGGGAGATGGGGATTGTGATTGCGAGGGGTGCATAATCAGACTGTAGTCAATGTTCAGATAAGACATAATGACCATCGACATTGACTTTATTGGCAATGAACATGAGATCAATCATTGTGTTATTTTTGGATGGATCAGCAGAGTATCTTGTGGGTATGTCAAGAATGGAAATAGATCAATCAAGGCCTAGATCAGTCATGAGATCTATAAGGTGAACTGCATGTTTGGAGTGCATTTGGCAATTAGTGTCCCACTCCTTGGAACGTATGTTGAAGTCTCTGCCCACATAGAGTAATGGTGATAGTAGGTTGATGCATTGTTGGAGATAGTCCAGAGCAGTGTGTTTGTTGTCTGAATATACATTCATCAAGTAATGAACGTGTTGATTGTAGGACAGAGAGAGAATAAGGATGTTGCAATCAAGGTCAGTGTAGAAATTAACAATGGATGGTCGTAGATATGACAAATGTTTATGAACATAAGCCATAACACAAGGTTTGAGGGGGGAAGGAAGGGAAGGGGTGAGGTATATCCAGTTGGGATGAATCGGTGCCCCTACAACATCTTTGTCTAAAACAGAATTAGTAGAAACAGTTTTTCTAACGATATTCCAGGCAGGTTCTTGAAAGAAAATGTCAAAGTTATCAGCTAGAGTAACAAGTGAGGTTTCCATGACAGCATAGTTGCAATTAATGTTAAAAGAAGAGATGCAAAGGGAATTGAGAGTCAAATTCTTCATGAAGAAGGGTTAGGCTCTTGTCAGCCTCATGGGTTAGAGGAGATGTTGGCGTCATTTCACCTTTGAATGGCAACTGAGATACGTTTGGCCCTTTGGGCTTGGGCTTCTTCAGCCTTGTTAGTGTGCCAGGTTTTGTTAAACCTGTTATGCCAGTATGGGCATTGTTTATTATTTGCCAAATGATCACCTTTACAGTTCAGGCATTTGAATTGGTGAGGGCATGGCATCCCTTCCTCAGTTGCCTCATGAGGAGGTTTTGCTTTAGGATTTGCTTGGCAGCACCAAGCAGTGGAGCGATGATTTTTGGTCTTATGAGGACTGCTGCACTTAGCATACTTCCATCCTTGAGATCGGCACTTAGCAGTGATGTGGCCCCATTTCCAGCAATTCTGGCATTGGGAGACTCCAGGGTGCATGTTGCAAGCCTGGATAACAGCAACATCTTTATTGAAGTTAAAAGAATGGTTAGTGAGGAGTTTGGCATTGGTATCATTTTGCAAGTCCCAAATGTCAAACCAGATAATAGCCATATCAGAGTGCGGGGAAGCCCTCATGATTTGGGGGGGAGAAGCAAGTGTAATTCATTCAAATAGAGGGTTTCAGTTCATGATGTATAAAATGTCATCAGCTGTTAGCTGATTGGAACCGTCTTCATGCCAGTCAGTGGGTGTATAGAAGTTAATCCCAACGATCTTGAGGTAGGACTTGGACATAGGAGCCCTGGGGATAGGGTCTTTGTCTTTGTCACATTGAATGGCTTTTGAAAGCCATTCATGGATGATGTCATTTTTAGCAGGAGTGGGTATGAGATTTGTGGAAAAGGATAGACCAAGCACAGAGCCAAAGCATCCTTCAGACATGGCAAGCACTCAGAGTTTTGAACGTTGATTGATGAGACCGTAATTAACAGTTTTGAGGATGTGTTGGTGTCGTTGAAGACAGTGTATGGTCACTGTCTCAGAATATGGTACAAGAACTTGTTTTCTAGTAGGTTTCCATGTGGTGGATTTGACAACAAACTTCTTTTTCTGTGGGATTGAAGCATTGTTAGTGTTTCCACTGTTGGCATCTCCAACAGCGGCTTGGTGCATAGCAGTGATTTTTTCTGCAGGAAGTTTATTGCCAAATAATTTGATGAGCTCCACCAAGTCAATGACTTGCTTGGTAGCAGTGGTGGAGGGAGTTGGGGCATTAGACCGGAAAGTGGTGGCATATGACTTGCCAGATTGTGTAGGAGAGGAGGGTTTGGTAGTGCTAGGGCGCTTAGGCAGATCACTCACCTTAGGTATAGGTGGAGGCAGGAAAGCTGCCTTGATCGGGGGTTTTGGGGAAGTATGCTTTGGTGTAGGCTTCAGTTGTGGAGGTTTTGATTGTGTTGATTTGACGCCTTCAGTTGAGATCATTTTGATGTCTTGATTTTCAAAAGGTTGAGAAGAAGGAATAACTTCCTTTTCCTTTCTCTTGGTCTTCTTGTGTTTCTCGACAAATGGTGGCCTCAAAGGGAAGAATAATCTGTCAATAAGCTGCTTAACAGTGAAATTAGTCACGTTTTTTGGCACGTAGCCTTCAATGATACTAGCTTCTTCAATGATGGTATGTTCTCATCCACCATCATAGATAGCTGTGAGCAGATAAGTGATTTCATCAGCTATCGCTCTGCTAGGAGTATATAAACCTTTGTTGACTGGAAAAATACAAATCCAGTCAGCACATTCCTGAAGGGTCAATGCCACTTCACCAATAGTTTCATTGTATTCCTCAACTGGAGGAATGTGGACTTCATTGGGGTTATTCAAACTAGGATCAATGTTACTGCCTTGAGCAGCATTGATTGTACCTGTATTTCTATTGTCTGACATTTTGATGTCATTGATTCATGGCAGTGCTTGTTGTTGATCAAGCATTGTATACATATCAACTCACAAGGTGCCAGCACCAGCGAGTTCAGTAAGGTGGGGGTTCAATTTAGGAATGGGGGGTTCCAGAGTGACTCCAGCTAGATCAAAGAAGGGGAAAGGGTCTGTGTTTTCAGTCTACGTACTAGGATTTGCATGTGGATTGGGTCTAGACAAATAAGGCCCCAATAGCATGGAAGGCATGTTGGAGGTGGTGGCAGTCTTATCGATAATGCTTACAAGACTGGGAAGAGGTTTGCTGTCATTGGTTACTTTTTCAAAATGACTCCACATTTGAGTTGGTTCAGGTTGAACCTCAAAGTCGGTAGTATGTTGACGATGTGTAGAAGGAATGGAAGCAGGAGAGTCTGCTGAATGTGTACCCATGATTCTCATAGGCTGAGGAGTGATTGTGCCCTCTGTAACTAGAGGCATTATGTTGGTGGGGGTAGTACACCCTTGTTGAAGGGCTTGCTGATTGGGAGGTGGTGATTGTGTGCACAGCAAGAGTACCAAAGCACAACGAGACTTGATGGTAGGTGAAGCTGACCTAGAACATTGTTTGTGAGAGGCAATAGATGATGCCCTTGTTATAGAGAGTTGGGATCGAGACACAGAATGGCCTTGGCCATTGAAGGGATACTCTTCATTGGAAGAGGATTTATATTCAGAGCCAGAGTCATCAGCTACAGCTTCAGACATAGCCCATTCAGTAGCTTGGATATCAACAGCAGTTGTCAACCATCCAGCACATGTAGAGATGACCTTGAGCCTGGCTCCTACACCACTAAATATTCCACCACCTTTCTTATTCAACTCTCTGCTACTATCACCCATAAATTTGTATTCATAAGTTGTTGCATTTGTAGTAAAACCACTAGAGAATTTTGATGATGGTGGTTCATGGGAAAGAAGGGATATAAGTGGCCCATATATGAAGCTCATTCAGAAAGACATGAACATCACCATCTTTTGGGCAACAAGATGACAGGAAGTCATGGTGAAGCCTGGTCTGAGAGAATGTACCCTTGTAAGTGTATTCTGTAACCACTTCTGCTCATATTTCTGTGACACTAGGCTGACAATCGATAACTATCAGAGTAAAGTTCAGGAGATACTGTGCCAAGAGCAAATGAGCAACACTCTTGTGGCAATCCCATTCAAGTTGTTCACCAGGAGTGCCAAGGATGACAGTAGGGGAGTTGGTAGATGATGATGGTGTGGTGGAGGCCAGAGTTGTAGTAGCAGAGAAAATTGGGGAAGATAATGCAGTAGCAGCACCAGTAGTGGAGGCTGAAGATGTAGTAGAACTAGAGGAAGCACTAGATGTAGGAGAAATGGTTGCAGAGGACATAGAAAGCACAGGCCAAACTTTACTACCATTGAAGTGGCCCCACAAGCTCTTCCCTTGAACAGCTGTCTGAAAGCACAACTGGAATATCACCTAGTTTGTTCTGGACTGTTCCAACTTGGGCACAGTAGGAGACAACACATTGTTCACTGTAGTAGACATCAGGTAATGCTAAACATGAGTGACAATAGATTCAGTTTATAATTCAGTGACAGGTAGGGCCCATAACCTGTAGAAACAGCAATATAAAGCTACAAGATACTAAGTAAGTAGGAGACATAAAAGGGGACATTAGTGGCTCACCTCAGTTACTTATTAGACATATGAGAACTGAGGTGAGAGGTACATTAAAGAGTTGTATTTATACTAAATGGTTTGTCCAAGATGTCTAGTGCAATGTCTAGGCAGTGGCATTATTATCTTTTTTTCTTTTTTTTTTAACTCAAAAATTTATATACCAGTGCACGATAGCAGTCCAGTCTCCAGTTAGTAGCCAAGGGTACTGTTACAGGTGTACAACTAAAAATGACTACCAAAACGCATAACAGGTCAAAACTACATAAAAGTCCATCATGATCAGCATCCCACAAATGCATACTACCTACTAAATTCAGATTGCAGCCTATGTCAATATTTCAGTTTCAGTGGTAATGGCCAAGTACATGCCTACCCTTGCACTCAGCTTCCACTGTCTTCTGGGAAATCTCCTAGAATGCTTCTTGCAAGTCTGAGGGAGCTGACCTTTCAGCCAACCACACTTAGTCAAAGCAGTGGCACCAGAATGGGCACCATCAGTCAAAAGTGCTGTGATCCCCTCTACAGTTCACACAGCACATGGCATGTGGGCATGAGGCTTCCATGGGGGTCAGTTCCTGGGGTGGCTTAGCAGAGGAGTTACATATCTCTGCAGCAAGAAGCATGGTCACAGTAGCTAGCCTCAGTATGAGGGCTAGCACACTGGGGACATTAGGGGGTCTGAGAGCGACAGGCACAGGTCAAGTGTCCCCAGCACCAGCAACGCTGACACAGAGAGATGCTAGAGTAAGAGTGGGCTGCACACACAAAGCATAAGGCTGGGCCAAATTGGAATAAAGAACCAATCAGGTACTTAGCAGTAGCACTGGACTGGGAATCAAGAACATTGAACCACACAGTGGTGGTATTAGTGCATCAGGAATTGCATATGACCCAAGGGCTGTTTGCAAGAGTGAAGAGGCTAGCCATGTGAGACTTCTCCATGACCATCTGAACATTGGAGGTAGTGACCTGCTGGCCATCTGCCTTGAAAAAAGGAATGTCCATGACCTTAAGATAAGATTGTGAGTATGGAAGAGCTGCCTCAACTCCACCCTCAGTAAGGGAGAGGAGGTGAGAGACATCAGCCTTCACCAGGTCTATTTCATCCTAGGAAGCAACATGAGATGTAAGGAGGGAAATCCCCTCATATGCGAAGTGGCAAGAATTGACCCGAAGATCACTCTTGCTGAGAGAGCAGTTAGCAGTGCCCACCAAGGCTGGAAACTGTGAGGAGGAGGAAAGGGGATTGATCTTGACAAGGACCTGCCACTGGGAGGGACCAGGAATAGTTAACTTGATCTTCTGCTTAGGAGTAGTGGGTAGGACAGAAGCCTGATGCATTGCAATGATGCAATCAGAAGGAAGGTCAGGGACCATCTTGGCCAAATTGACCAAAGATGTCACATCATGAACAGTGTCAGCATAACTATGCTTGACACTGGAGGGGGAAGGGAGATGCTTGGTAGACTGAGTGGGCCAGGGAGGAGGAGCAGGCTTGGGAGCTGGGAGAGGATAGGCAGTAGCCTCAGAGGGAAGGCCACATGCTGGAGCAGAGGAGGGAGGAGTAGCTGAGTCAGCCATTCTATGGATCAGAGGGGGACACTGTGGGGCATTATGAGGCAGCATGTCACATAAGGCCGAAACTAAGGTGGGTGCACTGGGAGAGTTGTCAAAGGGTAGAATATGCCCTTGAGCAGCAAATATATGCCCCACTGTCACAGACAGAGCACATGCAAAGCGCATAAGGTCCCATGTGTCAGACCAAGGCTTACTAGCTAAGGCTGCAAGTGAGTCATTGAGAGAAGTGACCCTATCTACCAAATCAGCAGAAGGGCAAGCAGAAAGCCAGGAGGCAGCAGACAGAGGGTGGAGACGAGGAGCAAAAGCACTCACAGCTGGAGAAAGACCACCAGCAACCAGAAAAGGAGAGACTGGGGGAGCAAGAGTAGAAGCATATGACACAGAAGGCACCATGCAAGCCAGAGGGGGCATGAGCTCAGCAGCAACTGAGCTGTGCTTCTTCTTGTCTTTGCCCCTATGAGGGACAGGCATAATGGAATCAGATGGCCTAGCAGGGAGAACCAATGCACGAGGAGTAGAGGGGCCCACTATTTCAGTGTCACTCCCTTGCAACAGAGTGGGGCTTGACATCTCAGCCTCTGACTTGACTTCGATGTCCTCATCCCAAGGACAGTTCTTCAAACTACATATATACACAGACTTATTGTCAGACATAGCAAAAACTACTGCATGACCAAAACCAAGGTGATGGTAGTACATGGGAAAGAAGGGATAGTGGCATTATTATCTATGTGGATTGATCTGAAAGACATAAGACAAAAGAGGTGTCATGCACATGAATGCATGATATGGTGCAATTGTCATGTGTTATGACATACATTGCTGTGACTCAGTACATACTTGTATTTTAACAAGAAGGGAGATGCTTGGCAGACTGAGCAGGCCTAGGAGGGGAAGCAGGCTTGGGAGCCAGGGGCAGATAGGCAGTGGCCTCTGAGGGGGGACCATGTGCTGGCAGAGAAAGGGCAGGAGCAGCTGAGTTAGCTGTTCCATGAGTCAGAGGGGGACACTGCAGAGTATCACAAGGTAGCATGTCACATAGGGCTGAAGCCAAGGTAGGCACACTAAGAGAGTCATTGAAGGGCATAGTATGCTCTTGAGCAGTAAAAATGTACCCCACTGTAACAGAAAGAGCATGGACAAAACACATAAGGTCCTGCTTATCATACCAGGGCCTACCAGCCATAGATGTAAGTGAGTCATTAAGAATGGTAATCCTCCACACAAAATCAGTAGAGGAATCAGGAGAGTTGAGCCAGGAGGCAGTGAATGCCTCCCAAGGCCTATGACCAGCATAGGGAGCAAAGATGCTCACCCTAGGAGAAAGGGCACCAGTAACTAGAGAAGAGGAGACTGGGGGGGCAGGAGTAGTTGGGCATGATGCTGAAGGTATCATGTGAGCAGGAGGGGGCATGAGTTCAGCAGCAACTGAGCTGTGCTTCTTCTTGCCCTTGCCCTTGCAAGGGACAGGTATAACAGAATCAGGTGGCCCAGCAGGGAGGACCAATGCACAAGGAGTAGAGGGGCCCACTATTTCAGTGTCACCTCCTGTGATGGAGTGGAGCTTGACATCTCAGCCTCTGACTCAACTTCAATGTCCTCATCCCAAGGATGATTCTTCAGATTGCATATATACTGTGATGTATTGGACATAGCAACTAAGAACACAACCAAGACTGCAGACAATGATGGTAGTATATGGGAAAGAAGGAATGAAAGACTCCAATATTGCTAATCCTGTTGATCAACTGAAGTGGGTGATGTAAGCAATCACAAGGATATTCTTGTCTTGCAAACAGATAAGAAATCTACTTGCCATTCTAAATAAACTTTACACTGAGATTCTTAAAGGAATCAAATCTGAGATTTTCCAGATGACCTGACAAATCCTTGATGTCTTGATGTTTCTTGATCAAAAAGGCTTTCATTGTATTTATTGGTCCCTTACTTTGATATACAACTCTCTGAGTATCACTTGAGATGTTACCTTGACATCCTTATGCCTGTTATATTCTGTTGTCAAGCTGGCACCAAAGGTTGTTGGAAACACTCACCCCAGTTTCTACCATACCTTCTTTTGAGACTTCTTGCAGGACCCACTGAGATCACATGTATACTTTATTGATCTAGGTCTCATAGGTGGGGACATCATCCAATAAGTGGTTACATGGCTATTTGAGAAGGTTTTTGGTGGGTATGGGATTGTATGGTTTTTCAAGGAGCTTGAAGAATGCTAAACACCCTCTTGTCGGTTTCCAAGACAGGACTAAAATCAAATAATTCATTTTATTGGCTAATATCTTTTGGGCAGGACAGGTTTATATATGAAATTGCACCACATGTTGTGAGATTGGCCCAGGATTGCTTCTCGCTTGGGATTAGCATCAAAATTGCATCTGCAGAGATTTTATTGTTATATAATTAGTTTCAGTGATATCTGGAAAATCTTGAAGCTCAGGACATGATTTCCATTGAAAGTTTGGAAGTATGGGAAACTATAGATAAGGTCAGTAACAAACACTTGTACATCTTCAACATTGGACTGGAGAGTTGATATGACATAAAGATAAATTCTGATGAGCTATAGAAAGGACTCCTAACAAGAATGACTTTTGCTGAACTGCCCCATGGTTTCACAGAACACTGCTTGAATGAGTATGCAGGTGCTCTTTTGCTCACTCACTCAGTGAGTCCATTCCCAAGATAGACTGAATGAGAAATTGAAATCTGGATAGAGCTACACAAGAAAGGAAGAGAAATTCTTGTTGAGGTACAATGAATATCCTCATCCAGTTCCAGTAACTGTGGTCAGAAAAAAGAAAAGATCACAGATAGGATTAATCCATGCTGATGATTTTGCCCAGATCTAGACTTCAAAAGATGGCAGTTCTAAGACATGTTTTTTATATAAATTCTGAGAGTGTTGACATACTGTCACAAGTTATTGCATATAGCAAATTAGTTCTGCTGTGAAGTCAGGGTTATTCAAATCATCATGTTCAGTCATATTTGAGCTTTTCACTTGTTGAAACATTTGCCCTTCTCCCTTTTTCTCAATTGTGAATATCATTTCTTTTGAGTTATTTCCAACAGATGAGCCTCATGAGTGGCTTAGTTAACTACAATGAAGTTTGCTACATATTATTGGGATAAATCCAGTTTACACATTCATATAAACAGCCTGATTGAGTATAAACATTTAACCAGGGCTGAGTATCATCTCTCATCATTCAATGGCAATACTGAATTAGCAATTATGTTTTATAAGGTATAGACATGAAGCTGTTTGCAATTGCCATCAGATATCAAGATTGTAGATAATAATTGTCAAAAACTAGATCTACTTCAAAGAATTCATTTAGTCTGCTGTTTTTTGAGATATGATAGCTCAGAGACAGCAGTCACCTCAATTGCAATCCACATTGCCTTTTCTGCTCAATCTCATTCCTCTGGCATAATCCTGCCAACAAAGAACAGTCCCTGAGGGGCCATGTGGAATGGCAATGCATCAGATTATAAGACATTGCAGGTATAAATGGTCGCTTGAGGGTGTTCACAACTTTCTGCCCAGAATTGATCTTCTAGAGAGTTAACAAAAGGGGGAGGTAATATTATTTGATGATTAATTACTACATCATGCTATTTTCACTGTCTGCCATATCATGATTAACAACCGACCAATCTGAGTGGCATGAAACAATAATATACCTTGGCATATAATGACTGTACAACTTTGCCAGCTTGCTCTAAGGTATCAATCACAGCACCATATATATTCCCTACATTTTGGTCAGTCAAAGTTTTCAGAAAGTGGAAGTGGAAGGAACAAAGAGATGGTGCTCACATTGACTTCTAGCTTATTGAATACAAGTAGACATCCTCGCCCTTGATCAATAACTCTATAGAATACTTTATTCAGGATCATCTGTGATAACCTATCATGAACCCATAATTGCAGATCAGAATATGTACATAGAAGAAAAAAGAAAAAAAGAGAGAGAAATAGCATACTCAGTTTCAACAGCCTGTTGATCCTGGCCAACTAACGACATGACATGTGAAATGTGACAGGATGAGGTTCAGTAATCCATAGGAGGTTTTATTTGAGGAAGGTGTTATATAATGATGTGAGATGTGATTAAATTGTCAGGTCTGATGAGAGTTCTGTGTATTGCATCATATCACAAACTGGAAAATAGACAGATGAAATTGGCAGAGGGTGAGTAGTGATATCTTGCACAATAGAGGGTAAGATGAACCATATTTGTAGTTAAATAAGGCTTTCTCAAAGTCTGCAAGATTACACTTTTGATGTGCCTATGCAATAGCTTGCATATTCTCCACATCACCTAAATAAACATATTTAATGGCGAGTTTGTTAGTTAAAAGCAAAGTAATATCCTCAGGATGAAATAACTAAAAATGTTGCAATGAGTCTCAAGTCATCTTTGACAGTGGTAGATGGAGAAATAACCAGGGATGTACAAGGTTAAGTACAACTTTATACAACAGCATCTACTTCAATGCACCAAGTGCTCCATCATCTCCTTGAGAAGACAAATTCTCAAATGCTTCGAAGAAATACAAATAGGTGGTGGTATAATCTTTATCTTCAGCATGAAGAATACCAGATTGGCATACAGAAAGTGTGTCAGGGTGAAATAAGAACAGAAATAGGGAAAGTGGGAGGGAGAGGCATACTTTGGCTTTTGGTAGGTTGCCGATACCACAGTATACTCGACTTTTGAGAAGGTACAGTGTACTACAGTCACTTGACACACCACTTTTTAATATTAAATTTTGACTGTATTTTTTTTTTTATATCAACAATTTATTACAGTGTGCAGGCGCAGTCCATGCTCAGCTAAGTAAAACAAAGCTAAGAATAAGTATGTATGAATGAGACAACTAACTAACTGATTGATTTTAAGATATTCAATGAAATCAAAACTACTGAGAATCATGTCGTTACACAATACAGCAAAGTAAAAGTCTTTTTAAAACAACTAATGCCAAATGGGATAAAAAAGAAAGAGAAGAGATATAGGAATGAGGTTTGTCTAAACTAAAAGAGACTTACCAATATACCAACTCTTTCCAAAAAGATGCAGGTGTGAATGTGAATGTGTCATTTGTTGCATGGAGATGTAAGAACACAACCCGGTGTGCAGGAGGAGTGGCATGGAGACATGAAGATGCAGCCCAGCATGCATGTGGTGTGGAAAATTTTGACTGCATTGACAGATATTTACTGCTTGACACTCAAGTATATACTAACTAGGGTATTACTGAAGCTACTATTGTGATTGAAAATGTACTAAATGAGAGACCTTGAGAGAAATGAGCAAATAATTGAAAACACGAACTTCATCACAGTTTGGGGTACTTGACACAGCATGACACATCTGTGACAAACCTGCTATCTCTCTCCTTCCTGTCACACCTCGCTGAACTCATGGTTGTTTATCTCAACTCTCGACTCTATCAGTCTTTTCTGGAAACTCTACACAACTATCTTTCGCAATTTTTGAGTCGCTTGGCACAAATTTTCCCACTTGATTGGCCTGAGTGATTTCTTCGGTAAGTCTTTTTTGAGCTGCCTCATACAGCCTCTCGTTAAGCTGTTGCTGATCTTGACGAGACCTGAGGATGCATGAAGCACCATAGAGATATTTTTACACTAATGGACGGGTCTGAGTGGCAGTAAAATGCTGAAAAGAAGCAGGAGCTACAGTGAGGAAGGCTATCACAGGGGCTGGTTTGTCACGCTGAAAAGATTCATTTATTCCGCTTCAACAACTGTGTTTCGTGTCGCGTTG
This sequence comes from Leucoagaricus sp. SymC.cos, assembly GCA_001563735.1. NCBI lineage: Eukaryota > Fungi > Basidiomycota > Agaricomycetes > Agaricales > Agaricaceae > Leucoagaricus > Leucoagaricus sp. SymC.cos. Next base: position 29,659 of record KQ963309.1, on the reverse strand, counting down.
TTTCTCCTAATGGATAGCCAGAGTCCTAACCTTTCTGTCCATATGCGTTTAATACGAAAAAACAGAGATCTGAAGAAAAGCAAGTAGATATTTATGGAGTAACATCTTGATCACCCTGTTTTGGGATGAGTTTTTGTCAAAATCCGGAAGTTTCTTGCAAATATCTCTGACATTTTCACTCACAATTTTGCACATCGGGAAAGCGCATGCGAGCAGATTTTTAACGATTTTCTCTGAGTTTTCTACCCAAAACTGAGTGTGTCATGGTCAACTGTGTCAAGTGACCGTAGTGTGTCAAGTGACCGTAGTACACTGTATACCTCTGTGAGAATCGTCTTATCATCTAGATGTTTGAGTTCGGTGAGGAGGTTGTCAATGAGCGTGAGTGTGAGTTGGAGCTGTTGTGATTCTAGCTGTCTATACAAGTCATGATTAGTCCATGCCGAAAATGCGATAAGGGGATGATCAGACGTACAGGCCGACAAGACGAGTTTCGAGACTCTTTGAGGAAACGCCTTTTTCAGCTTTGGCCCTGGCAATTTCATCTGTTAGAGCGTTCATTTTGGTTTCTTGGCTGTTTGTAATGGCGGAGAACAAGTCGAGGAGGGTTCGGACTTTGTTATAAAGCAATAAGCATGCTGTATGTAGTGAGAGGAGTATAGGATTTTTGGCGTACTTTGGCGGTGGAAGACATGAATGAACGTGAAAGTGCGATTACTTCTGCCAATGCTTTCGCATTCCTACCTCTACTTCAGTAGATATTCAACCAGAGAGAATGTGAACGCACTTTTGATTTCGATAGAGCTCGCCGAGTTTGATGAGAGCAGTCTCTTTATCCCTCAACAACTGAGCATCAGCCGTACTGGAATCCTCAGCTAGAATCTGATTGTATGTCTTCTCCGCCGAGGCCGGATTGGCTTGAGCCTGTGCAAGGGGGTCTGTAGAGGACATTGTCGATAGATAATAGTCAGAACACAAGCTGGTTAATGAGATCACGCGTCAAGCCCGTGGGAAAACTGGTACCCTTAGAGCGACGCGTCATATCCCTACTGCTTTCATCTCACTCGAAATTATGGCTGACGACACCGTTCTGCCGATTCCGAATCTTGCGCTGCCGCAACATTTATTTGTGCTTTCGCGAATGCGACGTCTAAGGATCAACATACGGAGGCTAGCTTGAAATTGCTGGAGGGTATTCAGGCTGATCGTATGTTGCCTTTTCAATTTGAGGGTGTTACTGAGATTATTGGCGTAGAGATGGCACCGTATCATAAGTCTAAAACGTCGACTTTTTCTGTGTTGTCGTTGGATAAAGCTTTACTGGAGTTGTTGAAGAAGGCTAATGAGGATGAACTAGAGATCTTGGATGAGCAACTTGCGGAGGCTGAGAGGCAGGAAGGTGAATCTGAAATTTCGGATGCGCTCAAGGCGAGAGCGAATTATCTGACGCGGATTGGCGATAAGGTGCGTT
>KQ963309.1:0-26504 GCA_001563735.1 Leucoagaricus sp. SymC.cos | reverse complement strand
CTCCCTACTCTGTCTCGCCTCAATGCGACGATACCCTCATTCCTCGATGCCAAACAGGTGGCTCAGGAATGGTTCACCGCTTTCTCAAATGCCATCACATCGAAAGACGCCCAGGCAGTCGTTGATCTTCTCCTCCCCGACTCATTCTGGCGTGACTTCCTCTCTTTAACCTGGGATTTCCGCACCTTCCGAGGCCACGACAAGATCACACAATTCTTGAAAGATCAACTTCCCGTTGTAAATGTACAAAACATCAAGCTCAAAGGTGATTATCTTGGACTGCAACAACCATATCCGGATCTCGCATGGATCAACACCTTCTTCGATTTCGAAACTCAAGTTGGTATTGGGTCCGGTATCATTCGTCTCGTTCCGACACAGAGCGGCAAATGGAAAGCGCACGTCGTATTCACAAACTTAGAGGACCTCAAGGGATATCCGGAGAAAACCGGATTTCTGAGAAACTTCAAACCAAATCACGGATTCTGGGAACAACTAAAGCAAAATGAGGCTGAGTTTAAAGATGCGGATCCAAAGGTATTGATTATCGGTGCTGGGCAGAGTGGTCTCGATGTGTCTGCGCGATTGAAAGCCATCGGCGTTTCGGCTTTGATTGTTGAGCGGAACCCGAGGATTGGCGATAGTTGGAGGAACCGCTACGAAGCTTTATGCTTACATGACCCTGTGTGTGAGTGTTCTGAAGTTATCTCAAGTTGAGTAATCAATAATCTTGTCGTTAATTATAGGGTATGATCACATGCCTTATATGCCGTTTGTTCTTTTTTCCCCTTTGGTTCGACTTCTCGGCATCTTGGCTGATTTGTGTTATCTCAGTTTCCCGTCAACGTGGCCGGTTTATAGTCCAGCGCTGAAGCTCGCCAACTGGTTGGAATATTATGCGGAGGCTTTAGAGCTCCCAGTTTGGACTTCGACTCAGATCATTTCGGCAACTCAAGATAAAGATAACAAGTGGCATGTAACCGTCAAACGCGGAGGTGAAAAGGAACGTACACTCGTTGTGAATCATCTGGTCTTTGCAACGGGCATTGCCGGTGGAGGTTTCAGACCTTTCTGGTATCCTGGTCTTGTAAGCCTTTTCTCATTCATATTCTGGCTTCATTTTCATCGTATTTCAGGACAAATTTAAAGGATCATACCTTCATTCGACCCAACACAAGAGTGCGTTAGATCATACAGGAAAGAGGGTGGTTGTCGTCGGTGCTTGTACCTCAGGTCAGCAACACGATTTCAACGCCATCTTTCGATTTCTTACCTTCACAGCCCATGACATCGCACAGGATTACTATAACCACGGTATCGGTACGTCCTTAAACCTTTTGAAATTCAATTGCTTAATATGTGCTAGACGTTACGATGGTGCAACGTGGACCTACGTATATCATGTCATGCAAGAACGGCTGGGATATTCTCTTCAAAGGTGACTCAAAACTCAATACCTATCACAGAACTTTGCTTATATGCGATATCGTTATTGAATATTTAGGACTATATGAAGAAGGTGGACCGCTAGCAGATATTGCCGACAGAATCACCGCTTCCTTCCCGCATTTCATGGCCATTGAATTCCAGCAGCGCAAAACCAAAGAAATTGCTGAGCTTGACAAGTATGGTTTGCTCATCCCAAATATCAATTCATTACGTGTTGATCACCCATGCTGTACCAGGGAACTACTCGACGGTCTACGAAGTGTCGGCTTCAAATTGACAGACGGTATCCAGGGCACTGGATTTGGTTTACTGGCTTGGTCAAAAGCAGGAGGGTATTATTTCGGTATGTCGTTCCCACATTTCCGCTTTCAGCCTTACGGTGGAATGTTGATTCGTTTTATTCTCAACCTCATAGACACTGGCGCATCTCAGCTCATAATTGACAAGAAGATCAAGCTCAAGAATGACAGCAATCTCACAGAGATCACGGAGAATGGGCTGAAATTTGAAGACGGATCAGAGTTGCCTGCAGATGTGATCGTCTTCGCCACAGGGTCCGTCCACTTGCCATTTATATAACCTGGACAAGTTGATTCACCCGTTGATTAGCCTTGGAGAGGTACCAGACCAGGTTCACGAAATTTGCGGCGAGGAGGTTGGAAAGAAATTGAAGAAGATTTGGGGCCTGAACTCTGAAGGCGAGATTCACGGAGCGTGGAGAGATATAGGTGTGCCGAATATGTGGTATATGATGGGTACGTCCTGTTAAGAAACATCGCGAAAAATGCCGAAGCGGCTGATTGGGCTACCTATCATAGGGAACCTCGCACTTGGTCGTTTCCATTCAAAGCACATTGCGCTGCGTGAGTGTATAACTTGACTTTTAAGAAGCGGCGGCCTGACTACTTACTTGGCTGCAGAAATTAAAGCTATGGAAGAGGGTATCTTTGGAACACGATATAGCTTACAGGACGAGTAGCTCTACATTGTGGTTTCCGTCAATGAAGAGGATGTAATGCAGCAGGATCAATTGTATAACCTTGGACTGGGTAAGAAGGTAGAGGACATAGATCTGACACTCTAAACCCTCGTCCCAGCTTTATTTGTCACATATCAATTTATTATAATCCCTAGACCGACTGTGCATGCCCTTAGGAGAAACCTCGATAGAAAATACATCAGCTACTAGAAGTTGCCCGTAGGTTGATCGCACAAGAGCGCGCGTGGCATTACTTCGTTGAGTTACCTGTTATTTGGATAATGTCTACTACTTTTGTAGCCGCGGACGGTAACTGGCAATCACTGCCCGTTGCCTCAAATATAGGCGGCTGTCCCTGTCGTCCCTCTACGAGGTGTGACCCGCGAGCGAACCAATCCCTCTTGTGCATGTATCCCTCCTGATGCAGCAAATGCCGCAAATGAAAGGTCAATGTGTTGCTGGACAAACTGGTGTTGATCCCTCTGTTTGACTTTAGTAAACTCTTCGTTGAGGGCTGAAGACTGCGTTAATAATGCATATTCTAACCAGACATGAGCAAATATCACATCACAGCCAGATGAAAAACATTCATTTGCATTCGCCCAGTAATTTGTGTTGCAATCTAGCAGCCTTGCTGCCGCTCGTCCGAGCCAATGCTTCTGAGACTGAAAAGGGATTTCGGACGTGTCCTGTTCAAGCCTCCACTCTTTTCACGGCGTTCTCATACGACTTTCTCAGTAACGACCCCATATATCGTGCCGAGCGGTTGGCATGCAACGTCAGACTGTAAGTTTAATAATACTCTTCACTTTCTTGTAGCAATTCATTGATCTTTTATTGATAGACCGGGTTGTTCTTTCTGAGGAGGAAATTTTGTGGCGCGATGTCTATGACGCAGGATGTCAAATTCCAGAGGAAGACTTAACAGGTGTAAACACTACCGCATTTGCGTATGCGGCGTCGCACGCTCTCTCTCTTTCCGTGGTACCTGCAATTGCGTTCGAAACAAGGGCGGATATAAGATTGCCCGTGTTCCCCTCAAGGGTTCAATGGGACATTCTTACATTGAGTCCTCCGTCGCTGCCTTGTCCTTTGCTCGTTATGTCCACAACCTCCCCACACCGAAGGTTTTCGTGTGGAATGCTGATTGTGACCACGCTGTCGGTGTGTCGTTTATTATCCAGGAGTATGTGGACAATGTCATAGAGCCCTGGCAAATATGGGGGTCCGCAATGGATGACGAACGTTCTCGCATACTTGATGGGTTGGCCGAGTACCACGCCACTTTGCTTGCCCCGCTCCCACATCCACTGCATGGAATTGGTGATCTCGCCTTTGCACCTGGTCTCTCGGCCAGCTCTGCACTTTCTGACCCGAGGAGCTATGTAGGGCGGCCGCTGCACACGTCGTTGTCACGGCCATCCTTGGCGTCTTCCACATCTCTGCCCGACCTCTGGGGGCAGTTGTGGGCACATCAGAATTAACTGTGCTTGTGTGACTCGGGTTCACGCATAAACCGTGAGACGCTCGATCTTGACGACGATGGACGATGTAACGACGAAACCTTTACAACAGCTGCAGCACAAGTGCGTGCCGTTACCAACAGTGCATACCGTATGTTGGCCGAGCACCTTCCATACGCACAGCCCTCCCTGGTCAACTACGACTACGCCCTCCGCAACATACTCATTGACCCCCAAACCTGCCGTGTTAGGGTTTTCATTGACTGGAACGACGTGCACGTAATGCCATTTGTCCTGGGTGTTGACTTCCCCGAGGATATCAAGAGCTTCTCTGAGTTAGGTCTCGCCCCAGATGCTGCTTATTACCACACGGGGGCATTTCCCTCGTTCCCCCCAATGAGTACGGCACAATCGTCGGTGCAGGAGATGCAAACGGGATGTTGACTGGCATTGATCAGTGTGGCAACTCGACAGGTGTAGACGAGCGGGACGCGAGGATCCACAATACTATGTTCCGAGAGCAGTATGTCAAAGCATCGAAAATCCAGGATCCGCGTGTGGGTTAGTCTGATATGTGGATGGCGCATAGGGCGGCTCTCAAGGCCCATCTTTTGCTCATGGGAGGTGGTCCGATGTGGTGGCATAAAAGACAGCGGCTCAGCCAGAAGCTGTAAATTCGTATTTGCTTAATGAAAGGCCCAAATGATGGCGCAGGAATGAATTGCACAAGGAAAATAAATTGAACTAAGACAAACAATGTTGATGAATAAGGAGATAGAGGTAAGGCGAGCGTGTGAAGACGAGTAAGAGTCACAAGGCTCATCTTGCATGTAAGCCTGTATGGACGAAGCACTGGGACATCGTAAACTGCGGGTTGGACTGTGTCGGTTGCTTTTCTTCAATCTCCAGTTTGTCCCCAGAGGGCACAGTCCCTGTGTTTGTGACAGGGGGTAACTACTGAGCTATCCATGCGGAACTTCCAAAGCCAATGTCCTCATCTGATGTACAAATCTCCGGTTCTATACGAGCGTCTTCGGTATAATTCTCTCGTCTTTGAATAATTGCACTTAGGACATCGTTAAGTTTCAATGAAGTGATGGTATTCGTCGGATATCGAGGGTATGAAATGCAGGTTGTATCTCCTCATATCAATTTCGAGCCTTTGCAAGCTCCTGGAGAAGCGGGTGAGGAGGTGGAGGTGTGGGTGGCGGTGGTTGAGAGGGCGGTGGTGAATATGATGAGGGTGGTGATAGTGAGAGGATCGGAACGGGTACCCGTTGTTGACATTGAGGGATTGTTGGAGGTGGTCGAGTAGGCGCCGTGTCATCAGCCCCCGTGTCGGATGTAGCGCCCCCGCCTTCAATGCCTCCATTAACTTCTTCAGTTTCATCGGCCCCTGGAACGTCTTCCGGAGGTAGATCTGCTGCAGTTCCCGCTGGAGGTGTGGACGGCCGTGTATGAGACGAAGGTGGAGGTGATGAAGGTCGTGGTAAAGGTCGTAGTGGAACGGGCTCTTGTGGTTGTGTTTGGACGATTGCGGATGACGATTGGACAGGCGCCGTCGTATCCTCTTATCCACCTCTTCTATCTCAACTATACGTATTGGGACAATGTATGCTTTGCGACTGTGACAACACTAGTTTCCTCGCAGCGAGGGTCCACTACGACTTCCTCACTCATCTAGTCTTCATTTTACACTCCATCGTCAACATCTGCGGAAGGTAGGGCGATATGAGTCGCTTCAAATTGCGCTTCTCCTGTGTTAGCCTCCACGGCCTTGCTCCTGTGGATGGAATTGTGTCCTCCTCGACGGTAACGAACTCTGGATCGAGTTCGAGAGCTATCAGTGAGGGTGTGACTGCAGTCGTCGGTGTAGAATCCCGAGGTGGAAGGGTATCGCGTCCGTAGAGGATGTATGCGTTGAAACCTCATTGGGAGGCAAGGTCATTGGGGAGGGCACGTCAAGAAGTGGAGGAGGAGAGGGCCGATTAGAAGGTAGTTTGGCTTCGTATGGCCCAGTTAGCGTGTCCTTAGGAGGCGAAAGGGTGATTCCTCCTGAAAGACTCCTTCAACGTCTTGATGAACGATCATTCTCTCTGCTGCAATTCTCCTGGTTTGCCTGGCTTGAGTTTCTTGTACAAGGCCGTCGACTGCACTCTGTATCGTGATAAGATGTGCTAGCGAGCCTGAATCAGGCACTGTAAGTGGCAACCCTGGCTCCTGCTCTTCAAGTGGACTATCAAGGTTGTCGACCAGAATTTATGGGTCTTGGATCATCTCCATCACTTCTTCTCTCTCCTCGTCACCACCGATTCAAACCAGTCTCTCTTCAGCCCCTCTCAACCATCTCTTTGAGCTCTCCAAGACCTGTTCTTCTCGCCCTACAAGACGTATTCTCCCTCTGACTTCTTGACGCCGACCGAAGCTTTCTTCGAGAACCTCGTTTCCTAGCCGTGGCTAAGAAATGGGCGTTGTGAGAGTATAAGGTATTTGAGAACATAGATGTGTGAGGTTAAGGAGGAGAGCGTGGAGGAATGACGGGTTGTAAGCGTTGAGAGGGAGTTTTGAAGGTGGTTCGTCTGAATTTGTGAGGGCTTCGTGCTGGAAATGAAATGAGCTGGAGTGTTGAGAGGGAGATGGAAAGAACATTACATGTTTCGAGAGACCATCTTCGCAGCCGTGGTGTCATCTCGCTCCACGAGTTCCAGCTTCATCCGTGCGTCAGCGAGTTCCGTGAGCGCATTCTGCGAAGACTTCACGAACGTGGTATGAGTAACGTGGGATCATGCTGCACGGACGGAAGTCAAGTATTCTCATTCTTCTACGAACTCCGGGAACACCTGCTCCGAATTATCCTCCGTGGCACCCAGCGCAGTATGTCCGTTGCCGATATTCCCCCTTCCTTCGAGCGTTCCTACGAGGTTAGCGTACTCCTTGACGGCACATATGCTCATCTTGGCCCGATCCTCAGCGGGCTGGACTTTAGGCTCGAGCCTTCGTTCACATGACTTGAACGCTTCCTCGTGACCTCGTATTCTCACAGAGAGTTCATGATCATAGGCCGTTTCTGACATCTGTAGCTGGTTTGGATTTTTGTAGTTCGCCAAGCGTTTGCATGAGTCCTGTTGTCCGACGTGCGAGGAAATTCTCGGTCGTCTCGAGTTTCTCGTTGAGTGTGCAAAGAGGAAGTGTCAACTGATTCATCGACTCTTGAGCGCCCTGCATCGAGGACGAAGCTGAAGGATGGGGATTTGAACGCGGAATGTGGACTTCATTATTGAGCGCCGAGTTTTCATGTTCAAGCACTGGTGTTCTTTAAGTGCTCACGACGTTGACAAAGTATGATGAATGATGTTTGACAGAAGACACGTGTGCATCGTTTTGAAATGGGATCGGAAAAAAGGAGGAGTGAATGAGAGTTGGCACTCTGCGAACATCATCCTGGGAAAGGGCATGCCCCGCCCCGAGATCTGGGATTCGATGTGGACCAATTCTTCAGCCTTTAGCCCTCATTCCTCAGTAAGCAAAGGTTAGCAACCAACATTAGATCCCACTTGTGGCCTGATAAATAACCAGCCAAACTCGTAATCTTGAATGTTTGCCCATCCATTACAAGCAGACCGCCTCATTCACTGATTCAACGAATTTTCGTTGCTGTTAGGTTTATTTTTATAACCGCACTGCTGCCTTGAGGCTCGAGGCCGCAGGAAACACTGCCTCGTGCCTTATGCGCTTTTCAGCTTCTTCACAGCTTCTGCACCTCTTCCACTCGACCACCATCGTCACCTTGACTTCACGCGCAAAGTGTTAAATGCCGTCCAATCCCCAGCACTGGAATCCATCTTCCACTTTCACCTTCGACACTAACACAATCCCGGGGCAAACCAGGCTTACACACTTGACGCAAGAAGAACGGGATAGAAATACAACCATGAATGGGAGCCCGGTATGTCAATCAATTCTTTACTGATGCTAGCACTCTCTTATCAACTTGAAAGATCCCCGCACTGAACGCCTCTGCGCCGAGCATGTCCCATGTTACAGTTTTGAACTCGCGGCGAGTTCGTACACAGCAGCTGCACGACAACTATGAGAAACTCGAGCTTGCAACACTCGATCCTCCTCCGCAATCAGGCGCAGGTACCCAGGCAGTTCTAGGTGCTGCAGTATGTGTCCTCACATCCCTTGCCTTGAGCTGCTGTCCAGAATTCGCTTCAGGACGATCTGCCTCCGCTAACGAACATTCAAGCGCCCGACAACTCCTCGTTTGAAAACGACTTGAGTTACGCGGTTGGCAGCAGAAAAGCTCAAAGCACACTCAATCTCGCTTATCCAAGTCATCTAGATGCGGAGGTACGTCTTATCCCAGATCCTTCTTAAAGTCTTCCTTAATGGTTTTTGTAGAACTGTTCTTCCACAACAGCCGTTCAGGCACCGTATAACTCCACTGGCTCGCCATCCGTATGTCAATTTCTATCTTTCAAGGATACTGTTCTTACAGGCAGGTAGAATTTGTCTTTGAACGCGGGTTCATCATCCATCGTGTATTCCCCGTCGAGGCATAAGCCAGATTATCAGACAAAGGCCACTTCCTTCGATGCACAAACCCGACTACCACCAATATCAGCATGGTACAAGCCATGTCTTGCTGCCCCTCCACACCAGGAATATGTCTATCCGAGTCTGACAAGCGCTCGGGCGTCGGGTAACTTTTCCACTGGGTTGTCATCCGTACGTCAGCCTCCACGTCTCTTTGATGTTTTTCTGATAACGGTTAGAATATATCCTATGGCACGGGCTCGTCCTCTCACCCAGGCACCCCTCAATCGAGCAAACCCGCCAAATTGATTGTACCTCCGAAATTTTCTGTCCTCCCGGAGAGCAACTCGCAAACTACTTCCTGGTCTTCGAAAGTACGCTTTTAGCCAAATTTGCACCTCCGTTTCTGATGATCCCGCCAGGAATATTCATATCAGCCGCAGTCATCGGCATCGGATAATACTCAAATTTCTGGTTCAGTTATCTCATCCTCGTCTGTTACGGTGCGCTATCATTTTAGTGGACTCGTGATCGCGCTCATGCGAGTTATTTGCAGAGTGGATTCAAACGTCGATCCCATTCTCCAAACGACTCAGAGGACCCCGGGCCTTCAAAGCGACATCGCACGACACAGTACTCAAGGACACAAGTAGACACCCCTTCAGGTGAGTTACCTATGCTCATAAATTGATTCATGTGGATCTGATGTCTCGATCTCTCTCTGCAGCCACCTCAAACGGCTCCATGGGTCTTGCGGGGGAACAAAATCAAATCATCGCTCGCCAGGTTCCTACGACAACCACAAGCTCGCAGATATCTGGCGATTCTGGTAAGATGCCTTCAAATAATCGTCGTACAGCACTAAAACTGATCGAACCGGCTCTCTGGCCGATAGCCGAGTCAACAGTGGCGAACAAACATATCTTCACCCTTGACGGCTCAAGCAGCAATCCCACAAACGTCTCCCCCCAACACGCACAGGGTGTGTTAGTTTGTTGTTGTTGCAAAGCGCTGAAGCCTGACGCACTGTAGAAAACCGAGGCATGGGGCGCCCCAATGTTCATGCTACTGGGTCGTTTTCGGGCTCAAGTAACTTTGTCGTTCACAATCCAACAATGGTGGAGCAAAACATATACACGCAAAGCGACAAGCCTCCCGAATGTGGGCTTCCACCTTCTCTCGTTGCAGAACTTCAGTAACGGTTGTGACATTTTACAGGCTTGAAATGGCTAGAAGAATATATTATGAAAGGCGCCGAGCTCGACTCTTTCGAACGTGATCCACCCCCTCGTTGTCATCCCGATACACGCACCACGCTCATTCAGCAAGCTCAAGACTGGTTTACTCAGCCACCGGAGGGCAAACGAGTTCTTTGGCTCCGAGGGCCGGCGGGCGTCGGTAAATCGGCCATTATTCAGACACTCGCCGAGGGCTGGCGCGAAGAACAAAAACTCGGTGCCAGTCTATTCTTCTCGAGGGAACGCCGGCATACAGATCCATGTCAAGTTTTCCCGAGTCTGGCATACCAGATAGCAACCCGGGACGCGTCTTATGCAGCGTATATATCAGACGTCATGATCCGAGATCCGCGTTCATTGGCGAAGGCCATGAATGAACAATTCCGCGTTCTTTTCATCGAACCATTTTCCCGCAAGCGGATCAGAGAAGGATTGGAAGCGTGGGTTATCACCATCGATGGGCTCGATGAATGCGGCGACGACCAGCAGACGGGGCGGCACAGTACTAGCATCCACCGCGAAATTGTGCAGTTGGTTAGTAACTTCGCTGCACAACATCCGTCAGTCCCCTTTCTCTGGATAATTGCAAGCCGACCGGAGGCCCATCTCAAGGCCGTGTTTGACGAGGAGGCAATCCGGAATTGTTTCTTTGACGTGGAAGTTCCCATTGACTCCGATGAAGCACAGCGGGACGTCGAGAAGTACTTGGTCAGCGAATTCAAGAAGATTCGCGAACAGTACCCCGATCTCATTCACGAAACGGCATGGCCTAAACACCGTCAATTTGTCAAGATTGTCGAAGCCTCACGTGGCTTTTTCGCGTTTGCCACCGTTCTAGTCAGGTTCATTGAAGATCCCAACGTTGCCAATCCCATTGATCAATTGAAGTGGGTGATGCAAGCGATCACAAGGATACTCTTGTCTCGCAAACAGCTGATAAACCCTCTTGTGGTTCTTGATGAACTCTACACCGAGATTCTTGAAGGGATCAAACCTGGGATTTTTCAGGTGACCCGACAAATCCTTGGTGCCTCGATGTTTCTTGATCAAAAAAACTTGCATCGTAACAATTGGTGCCTCTCTTTGATATGCAACTCTCTAGGAATCACTCGGGACGCTGCATTGGCATCCTTACGCCCGTTATATTCTGTTATCAAGCTGGCGCTGAAGCACTCTGGAGACACTCGCCCAGATTTCTACCATACCTCCTTCCGAGACTTCTTGCAGGACCCACTGAGGTCACGCGCATATTCTATTGATCCGGGTCTTGTAGGTGGGGACATCGTTCAACAGGTAGTTACTTGGCTATTCAAGAATGTTCTTTGTGAGTATAGGATTGTATGGTTTCTCAAGGAGCTTGAAGAATGCTGAGTACCCTCTTGTCAGTGTCCAAGACAACACTGAAATTGGATGATTTCATCTGTTGGAGGCAGCGTTACAGATTCCAGAGAGATATCCAGCGAGAAATTGCACGATATATTGTGAGATCGGCCCGGGACTGCTCCCCACTTGGGATTAGCATCAAAATTAAGTCCACGGAGTGTCTAGTGTCATATGATTACTTTCAGCAATATCTGGACGAACTCAAACCTTGGGAGATGATTCCCAGAAAACCCGATGAATGGAAAGTCATAGATAAGGTCAGTAACAAGCACTTATACAACTTCAACATCGAGCTGGAGAGCTTATATAATGCAAAGATGACTTCCGATGAGCTACAGAAGAGAGGATTTCTAACAAGAACGACTTTTGCTGAACTGTCCTGCAATCTCAATTCACGTTACCTGTATGAGGTCACAAACTATCTCGAATTCTCCTTCAGTTCACGAGAAGTGAGTCCGTCCCCAAGATAGGCTGAATGAGGAATTAAAATCTGGATAGGGCAACAGCAAGAAGGGCAAGGACTTCTTCTTGAGGTGCAATGAACATCCTCATCCAGTTCCAGTGATTGTGATTGGAACAAAGAAAGGATCACGATGCGGATTAATCAAAGCTGATGATCTTGCCCAGATCTGGACTTCAAAGGATGGTAGTTCCAAGCCATGTGTAATAAGAAACCTTTGATGGCTTGAGCTTACTGTCACCAGTTGTTGCACTTAGCAAATAGGATCTGGTGTGAAGTCAGCTTATTTGAATCATCATGTTTAATTATGTTTGAGCTCTTCACTCATACAAATCATTTGCCCTTCTTCCTTTTTTCTCAACTGTGAATATCATTTTTTTTTGAGTTGTTTCCAATGGATTAGCCTCATGAGTGACTTAGTTAACAACAATGAAGGTTGTTACATATGATTGCAGTAAGACTAGTTTACACATTCATAAATGGCTTGAATGGGGATAAGTATTGGACTCAGGGCCTGATACCACTCAATGGGCAATACTAGATTGGCAATCATGTTTTGTAAGGTATAGACAGTGAAGCTGTTTGCAATCACCGTCAGAAATCGAGATCATAAATGATCATTGTCAAAAACTAGATCTAAATCGAAGAATCCCATTTGATCCGTTGTTTTTTAGATATGATAGCTCAGAGGCAGCAGTCACCTCAATCGCGATCCAGGGAGAAGTCCACACCGTCTTCCCATTTAATCTCGTTCCTTTGGCATGACCCTGCCAACAAGGAACAGCGCCCGAAAAACCGTGCGGAACAACAATGTATCAGTTTGCATGACATGGCAGGTATAAACGGTCGCTCAAAGGCGCTCACAACTTTCTGCCTAGAATTGATCTTCTAGAGAGTTAACGAAAGGGGGAGGTTATATTATTTGATGACTAATTACTACATCATGCCATTTTCACCGTCTGCCGTATCATGATTAACAACCGACCAATCTAAGTGGCACGAAACAATAACACACCTTAGCGTATAACGACTGGACAACTTTGCCAACTTGCTCTAGGGTATCAATTGCAGCACCATATGTATTCTATTTCCCCACATTTTTGGTCAGCCAAAGTCTCCAGAAAGCGGGAGTGGAAGGAATAAAGAAATGGTGCTCACGTCGACTTCTGGCTCATCGAATACAAGTAAACATCCTCGTCCTTGATCGAGGACGCCATGGAATACTTTATCCAGGATCATTTGCGACAACCTATCACGAACACACGGTTGTAGGTCAGAATACGCATGCAGATGGGGAAAAGAAGAGAAATGGCATACTTGGCTTCAACAGCTTGTTGACCCTGGCCGACCAACGACGCGACGTGCGAAATCTCGACGACGGAGTAAGGTTCAATAATTCGTAGGAGGTTTTGTTCGAGGAGAGTATCGTATAATGCTGCGAGGTGTGATCGAATTGTTGGGTCTGATGAGAGTTCTATGTATCGCATCATACCAGAAACCGGAAAACAGACAGATGAAGTTGACAAAGGGTGAGTCACGAGATCTCGCACAAATGGAGGGTAAGACGAACCATGTTTGTAGTCAAATAAAGCTTTCTCAAAGTCTGCGAGATTACGTTCTTGATGTGCCCGTGCGATAGCTCGCATACTCTCCACGTCACGTAGATGAACGTATTTAATGGCAAGTTTGTTAGTTAAAAGTGAAGTGACATCTTCGGGCTGAAATGACAAAAAAAAAGTTGGAATGAGTCGCAAGTCACCTTCAACAATGGTAGATCGAGAGAGAACCAGGGACGTACGAGATTAAGCATGACTTTACACAGAAGCATATACTTCAACGCGTCAAGTGCTCCATCGTCTCCTTGAGAAGACAAATTCTCAAACGATTCGAAGAAATACGAATAGGCGGTGGTGTAATCCTTATCCTCGGCGTGGAGAATACCGGATTGGAGATCGAGAGATGCTTGAAGCGTGGGCGGACAATAGATTGAATTTGCAGCCGTTCGTGAGGATGTTAGGGCGGCCTGTCATACCAGCGTATAGAGAGCGTGCCAAAGTGAGATAAGAATGGAAATGAGGAAAGCGGGAGGGGGAGGCGTACTTTTGCTTTTGGTAGGTTACCAATACCGCGGTATACTCGACTTTCGAGAAGGTGTACTTCTGTAAGGATCATCTTATCATCTAGACGTTTGAGTTCAGTGAGGAGGTTGTCGATGAGCGTGAGTGCGAGTTGGAACTGTTGTGATTCTAGCTGTCTATACAAGTCATGATTAGTCCCTGCCAAAAAAATGCGAGGAGGGAATGATCAGACGTACAGGCCGACAAGACGAGTTTCGAGACTGTGTTTGAGGAAAACGCGTTTTTCAGCTTTGGCCCAGGCAATGTTGTCTGTTAGAGTGTTCATTTGTGTTTCTTGACTGTTTGGAATGGCGGAGAAGAAGTCGAGGAGGGTTCGGACTGGTGTTATAAAGCGGTAAGCGCGCTGTATGTAGTGAGAGGAGTATAGGATTTTTGACATACTGAGCTTGGCGGTCTTTGCTTTGGCGGTGGAAGACATGAATGAACGGGAAAGTGCGATTACTTCTGCCAATGCTTTCGCATTCCTACTTCCACTTCAGTAGATATTCAACCAAGTAGACTGTGAACGTACTTTTGATTTCGATAGAGCTCGCCGAGTTTGACGAGAGCAATCTCTTTATCCCTCAACAACTGAGCATCGGCCGTACTAGAATCCTCAGAGAGAATGTGCTTGTATATCTTCTCTGCAGAAGCCGGATTCGCTTCAGCCTGTGCGAGGAGGTCTGTAGAGGACATTGTTGATAGATAACAGTTAGAACACAAGCTGGTTAATGAGATCAATAGAATGACGCGTCGAGCCCGTGGGAAAATTGGTACCCTTAGAGCGACGCGTCATATCTCCTTCGTCCTAAGGACTACTGTTTTCATCGTCACTCGAAATCATGGCTGACGATACCGTTCTACCGATTCCGAATCTTGCGCTGCCGCAAAATTTGTTTGTGCTTTCGAATGCGGCGTCTAAGGATCGACATGCGGAGGCTAGGACAAAATTGTTGGAGGGTATTCAGGCTGATCGTATGTTGCTTTTCTTTGCTTTTGGATTAACGAGGTGTGTGCTGAGATTTTTGACGGACAGAGATGGCACCGTATTATAAGTCTATAACGTCGACTTCTTCTGTGTTGTCGTTGGATAAAGCTTTACTGGAGTCGTTGGAGAAGGCTAATGAGGATGAACTAAAGATATTGGATGAGCGACTTGCGGAGGCTGAGAAGCAAGAAGGTGAATCTGAAATTTCGGATGCGCTCAAGGCGAGAGCGAATTATTTGACGCGGATTGGCGATAAGGTGCGTTTGTGAAATATTGGTTCGTTCTGACCCGAAGCTTATGAGAGGAATTAGGATCGAGCAGTGGAAGCTCAGAAGCTTGCTCTGGAAAAGACCCCTGGATTGGGTTCGCGAATAGATATTGTATTGACGCTCGTTCGGATTGGGTTTTTCTTTGGCGACCACGATCTTATCAATACTTATGTGACGAAAGCTGAAGCGTAAGTCGCACCTCGTCCCCGGATTGAATGTCTACTCATATATCTCGCAGGTTGATCGAGGAAGGTGGTGACTGGGACCGCCGTAACCGACTAAAAGTGTACAATGGCCTTCACCTACTATCCATCCGGCAATTCAAGCGCGGAGGCGAACTCTTGCTTGATGCTCTATCGACATTCACCGCCACTGAACTCATTTCATACCATGACTTTGTCGCACTCACCGTCATTTCCAATGCTCTTACCCTCAAGCGTGTTGACCTCAAGAAGAAAGTGATCGGTGCTCCCGAGGTTAACCAAGTCCTGCCTGAAATCCCTGTACTTGGTGAACTCATCAAAAACCTATACAATTGTCGCTATGACAAGTTCTTCTCCGCTCTCGGTATGCCTTTTGCCACTCGAAAGAATTATTGAGGCTTATGCATGTTGTAGCCACCCTCGAACAAACGCATCTCCTTCCATCGCGCATTCTCTCCCCTCATACCCGCTACTACGTTAGGGAGATGCGGATACTTGCATACAGCCAACTCCTCGAGTCCTACCGCAGTCTAACTCTCGACAGTCTCGCTGCCGCTTTCGGCGTCACAGTCGACTATATCGACAAGTGAGTGTTTGATGACATCATTCAATTCACAAATCTAATTGATAACCTCTCAGCGAACTTTCGCGGTTCATCGCCAACGGACGGCTTCACTGTTCAATAGACAAAGTCAATGGAATTGTTGAGACGACACGGCCGTCACTGAAGAGCGCGCAGTACGAGCAGGTGGTGAAGCGAGGCGATATTCTACTTACCGAGGCGCAGCGGCTGAGCAAAGTGCTGTATTAGATAATATCCATCATGTAAAATAGCATCGTGAGAAGATCCCGGTAATGATGACTCCTTGAGCGGAGCTCACGTGCATCCCACCCTTTCCCTCACCACAACACGCATAATGGGCAAGAAGAAGAATAAGCAGGTGCTGTCCCTCCCGTGACTTACGGTGTATGCGGTACTTATCTCTACAGATCTTACGGCCCTGGTGCTGGTACTGCGAGCGCGAGTTTGAAGATGAAAAAGGTGCGGCGATATCTTTTTTTCATGAGTATGTTCTGACTGGCTGTGCAGTTCTCATGCAACACCAGAAAGCGAAACACTTTAAATGCGGCATGTGTCCCCGTCGGCTCAACACTGCAGGTGGTCTCGCTGTTCACATCCAACAGGTGCACAAACTAGAACCAGAAAAGTACGCCTTGACCCCCTTTCGCTAGATCATCACAATCAACTCACAAATTCCAGTCTTCCGCGCATTGAAAACGCGCTTCCAGGTCGCGATGGGTACGAAGTCGAAATATTTGGTATGGAAGGTATCCCTGCACCCGATGTAGCAGACTACAAACGCAGAAAGGAAATCGAGCTCGGTCTCGCTGCTGGAACGATTTCTCAACCACAAGCGAAACGTCCGAAAATTGATAACCGTCCTATGTCGGAGTTGGAGCTAAAGGCGCAGTTAGAGGCACATAAAGCTCTCATGGGCTTGAACAATGCTGAACCCTCGACGTCGTCGACCCCGGATACGAATGGAGGTGGAAATGCTGTGGTGTATGGTGCTCCAGCCCAGACTTATGCTGCTCCCCCGGTTCCAATGCCTCCTCCCTCTGGTCCTTCTCCACCCCCGCCATTCCCGCCTGGCGTGTCATCGCCACCTGGTATGCCAGGTCACCCCCCGCCGTTCCCACCTCCATTCCCAGGAGGTCTGCCACCAGGGTAAGTGTCCATACTCATTCTTACTATTCCCGCAAAAATACTCATTATTCACGTCGCTTCATAGTCCCCCTCCTCCTGGCTTCCCCTTCCCACCAGGTTTCCCGCCTGGAGGCCCACCTCCTTTCCCACCTCCACCAGGAGGCGCACGACCACCTTTCCCACCACCTTTCCTTCCACCAGGCGTGACGCCTCCTCCCGGATTCTCCGGATTCTCTCCCCCTCCTCCTAGTGCTGCTGGTGTACCCGGTGCGTCCCCACCACCCCCACCTAACTTTGTGCCCGCCACAATCCAGCCTCTTTCGCAACAACCACCGCCGGGAGGAGCGAGTACACCTCAACCACCCCAACCTCCTCAACCATCTCAACCACAGCAACCTTCTGCTGCTCCTGCACCCGGAATAGGACAAGGTCAATCTAAGCCTCCGCAACTGACTCTACCCAATCCCGCTTTGAAGCAGACTTTGCCCGAGTTCAAGAAACCGACAGAGCTGAAGTGGACGGATGCTAACTTTTCGCCTGTGCGTATATGCCCCTTACTTCACCCCCCTCGAGTGTTGTTGCTGATCAATGACGTGTAGGAGGAACATAGAGCGATTTACCCGAAGTATTATTATGTCAAGACTAACGGAGCTGCAGGCCCTGGCGGTAGTGGTGGTACTGTCGCTGTTACAGTCAGCAGTGGTCCCGCACCTGACGAACCTCGTGGCAAGAAACGTGCTCGAGCAGAAGACTTCTTGTAGATGAGACATCGATCACCGAATGTATGCGCTTTTGTCAATCGTGACACTGTTCCATTCAATGCTTATGGCCCTATCGTGAATACAGGGTTGGAAGACGTGGCCTCACCAGTCCGTCCCGTTCTATCATTTTTACCCGTTTTTATTTGCGTCGTCGAGAGCACTTATCACATCCCCTTCTTTCTCGCCCTTCTCCTTCACCCTCCACAAAAACGCATCATCATCCTTGTCAACATCTGTATGCTGCTGCGCGTGCGTGTGTTCTCTTTCTATGAAATGTGTTCGCTATAGAAGTGTCGTGTGGGATTTGGGATCGCCAGTTGACGAGGGAGACAGTGCGTGTGGTAGGCGAACCAAACCTATTCCTTTTCTTTCACTCTTTTTAGTACGATTCTATGTTCTCTCTCTCGACTGGTACACGGTTAGTCGTCCTCTTTTCTTCTCCCCTTTCCTTCTGGTATTATGCGTCCCGTTGTGTTTGTTCCCCTATGTATATGCGAAAAGAAGGTTGGTGCCTTGTCGAAATATCATATTTGTGCTTCTTGGAGCATTTTCTGGGAATGATATGATGAGAGACACTGAGCCTGATACCAGAACGAGTTACAGAAACGTGAGGATTAGGACGAATGACCTGTATGAGTCACGGTCGCGGCTCTGAAGCTGAAGCTCGAGAGTGGGAATAATATGTCGGCGGCGGCTCATTCGCGTTCCTTGAAGTCATCGATAATGCTCTTCTACCAGCTACTCCCCGCTCGAGTGACGCTAACTCTTCCCTCATCCTTCGAATCTCCTCTACCGACCTCGGGAACGTCGACGATTTTTCTCCATGCGGGGCATCCGGCAGTGGACGAGGTCGTTGAGGACGTATCGGTGGCTCTCCTCGATTCTTTCGTCCATTTGTTGGATTACAAGGAGGAGGCGGTGCAGAAGCTTGTTGCTGAGGCCCTCAAGGTTGGCCTCTTGCCTTTCCTCTATGGATCGTGTTGTGAGGCGTTGAATGGGCGCAGGCACATCTCTCAGTTTTCTCACGAATGTTGGGACCTGAAGTGGAAGTTGCGGAGGCTCCGCGCGTTGTTTCATTGGTCCTGATGGTGGTGGGGGCTCAACAGGTTCAGGTTTCACGAAGATTAAGCTGTTTCTGGTGATCTGCCCATAGAGTGGTGCGTTCGTTTGACCGCTACTACTGGTGGTGGCAGTTCACTTTAGTTTTGCACGACGTCACAGAAAGTAAAGCCCAGGGACGCAGAGCACGATCGGCGCTCAGACCACCTATCACTTCTCCGACGATAGCGCCAGTTCGGGCACGACTGTTGGAGTATCGGATGTTAGAAGAGACGGCGTCCGATGAGGCTGATGGTTCGGATGTTTCGAATGCTATTGAGTCGTCCCTTGGAGGCAATTCAAAAACAAGGTCCCACTGGCAATGAGTAAAGAACGGATCACGTACTGAGTGTAAATTAAAATACTAGTAGCATAATCAAAGCTCAGATATAGATGATACTGAACGTCCGATATCGATATTGATAATATTGATATATGGTACGGTCGTTGTTCAAGACCAGTTTTTTGAGAACACGGGGACTTGATAATCTCGTTGTCTGGTTGGAATATCCTACACGTTGTCCGTCCATTATGAAGTCCCATTCGGTGTTGACAGTCACACCATCCCCTTCGAAGTTGGAAAGGGTGAAAAAAAAAAATACACCGCCGTTCCTGTACGAAATCTTCTCAATGAACTGGGTCCTTTCGACAAAACAAAGGTTCATAGAACATATCAGTGAATGCAAAGTCAATCGTAGTAGAACTCGTACTACTCTCTGAGATGAACGTTGTAGCTGAGAATGTTTGATTGAATATTTGAGAGAGGTCAGGTTGAATAGCGCACCCTCCACATTCTTGGGTTTGACATGCAAGCCGAGGTACGTATACTGGTACCGTCCCAGTCGATTCGTCACCTAGTAGTTCATCATCAATGGTGATATTGCATTCGGTAGCTACTGAAGACGGGATTGGAGAGGTCAAGACAAAGATGAGTGGGTATAAGAAAACCATAGTCACGGTTTTCCTGCCAAGAGGGGATTGAGAAAGCTGTTTAAGAAATGGTTTGAAATACGAAGGTTCCTTATATTTATAGCCTGCCGCCCACGGTTCTGTTGAAAACATTGGTTCTCGGCTGCTCCGCTGATGATCGCATCTGCCAGGGAGCTGGACATTGAGGAGCGGATGCGTGCGGTAGAAGCTCAGAAGCTGAGGCTCAGAGTCAGGGATGTTTGATCAATGAAAAAAGGGCAGTGCGAGAATAGGAACAGTAAAGTTAAGAGAGGCACTGAGTCGGCCTGTCAAAGATATAATATAAAATGCAAGTGTGGCTGCGTCCGACAGTTGCAGGGATTCAACACAGAAAGCCAGGAAGTGAAACAGAGAGGTGAGATGACGAGAGGCGGGAGGAAGTAAGTGAGGCCTTTAGAAAAACTTAGAGAGACTCAGAGAGAGACAGAAACTTAGAAATCGCGCCAGAGGACGAAAAGATAGGAGGGCGTAGAATTCACTGGATGTAGACTACATACATGCGTGTACCTAAACGAAGTTTTGAGTCGAACGATGAAGAACTGAGTGAGCGAAATTTTGAGAAACTCTGAGGTAGAACTAAAAAAGGAGGAATATAAAATAATTCTTCTCATAAAACTTTGACAGACCGGTGAGAAAATTAACAGAAAGGCGTGAAGGGGAATCTGAAATGCATTCTACAAGGCCTAGACATAAAACTTTTGAAGGGAGAGAAAGGGAAAGGAATAAAACATACTCTACTGTCAAAACATTGGAAACAATTTTTGACTCAAATTGGAGGACAAACAGCCGATATTAAATTACAGGACTACTCCACATGGGCTGAGAGACCGATGACAAGGAAACCGGCATGAGGGAGGTAGAATGTTGAAAATAGCTGAGTGGCTGAGATAACGAAATGAGCCAAAATGATAATGTGCCAGCGGATGCACTAGTGCGCGAGATCGTCGAGGCACGGCCACGGCAGCTGCAATCCGATGTTGTGAGGCGCCGAAACAACTCAGAATGGTTGTCGAGGAACGGAGGTAGTGGATTGGAAGAGCAATGAATCATGATCCGGCAGGAGATAAGATAATGATAGTGGGCACAGCTGTGCTACCATCTCCACAAGAGGGTCATCGTTATTGAATATTACCGGAATGTCCACTTGCAAGGGCCCATGATGCCCTGTGAGGCAAACAGGGAGTTTGTCCCGCGATCGGATGTTTCATGTATAATTCAAAATGATTTGAACTTTAAACATCAGCCTGTGTCTCCGGGTTGTCTTGGGTAGATGTAATATTATATCACCCCCTTACCGACGTTGGCGACTCTCGACTGGCGACACCTCGCAGAAGCGAGTCAATCTACGCCTTCATCTTCTGAAGCTCTCCAACTTTGGACAAGTGTGTCTGTCACTCTATTACTTTGCCTCTTCTCGAAATCCATTGAAGAGAGCTATGAATCGTGAAAGAGACGTCGCCCTATTGTGTGTATCGGACGCTGCAGATGCTTGGCCTACAGGTGCTTATTCGGGGTTTTCCAAATTGATACTTAACACAGTTCTCAGGGAATAAATGGTACATCATTTCTCGCTAATTATTAAATTTAAAAGTGTGCCAGGTTTTGACATCGTCCTCAGCCGCACTGGCCTGCTCCATGATAACAGAGCGTACGTGATCTGATCTCGGGACGAGTTCATAAAGCATGGGCTTCACTGGTCCAAATCGTCCGTGTTGTCGTTGAGCCTCAACCTTGGGAAGGTCTGAATCGCCTTTGGCAGGCATGATGTTGAATGCCCACAGGATCCTGGTGTATTCTCAGCTTGTCTCGTCATATATTACAAGGACTTAGCATCACCTTGAAATTATAATGAACAGCTGGTCTGTGGCGACATGTTGACCTGGACAGATACGGCGTCCAAAACCGAACGTCATGTTGTAATTTTTGATCAGAGGATTAGTCGCCTCCAAAATTCGTTCTGGCCTATACTCCTCAGGATCTGGGAAGAGCTGGGAAGAAATGCGACGTGAGTTGCTTTGAGATGTTGGTAGGCCGGAACTTATCGAACCTCTGTATTTCTTGTCATCGCACTGTGGTTCGGGGCTTGAATTTTTGTGAACACAAATACTGGGAGATATTCACGTACTACACGTTTGCAATGACTGTACTTCCAGCTGGTATGAACATGCCTTCGTAGACGTCATCTTCGGTTGTAGCATGTGGAATAGCAAGAGGAGCGAATGGGTGCCAGCTGCGAGTAAAGCTCTGGGGTGAGACTCTCCCATTTTTACACTTGCCCGTTATGAAAGCCTACCGCAAGGCTTCTTTGATCATCGCTCGTATGTAAACCAAGGATTCAAAGTCTCGAAAATCTGGCATTCTCTCGGAGCCGACGATGGTGTCAATCTCGTGTTGTGCCCTTTTCATGACGTGAGGATGCGAAAGGATGGCCACTTAATGACCTCAGCATGGACACTCAGCGTTGTTTTTGAGCCACTCACACATTAGGACGTCATAAGTTGCCAGAGTCTATGAGTCGAACCGAAAGATGAATTGACGGGATCCCTGATGACAGCTGCGTACAGAGAACACACCGTTGTTACTCCAGCACGATATGGGGCTGCAGAGATAAGAGCGACCTCGTTATCGGTAAAGCCAAACCTTTCCGGCTTCTCGAGTATGCGTATGCTTGAACCTTGAAGGAGCGCTTCACCATTCGCGTGCGCCAACTTTGACTGACTGAATGCTGTTCGGAAAAACCGTTCTTCCTTGGCACCCTGTTCTTCCGCTTCCCTTCGGAACCACTGTAAAGCGCGCTACAAGCGAAGACGTGCTGGGTAGAAGGCAACATACAAGATATATGCTTACGGGTAATCTCAGCAAGTTCGGAAACTAACGATGTTGAGTTAGTCAATGTACTTCATTCTGAATCCGAAAATGCATACATGATCAACGAGACGGGTCCCTGGCAATCTATTGTAGAATTTGAATGATAGATAGCTCACAGTGATCACGAAGCCACTCACGAGAATCTGTTTGAAAATGGACATTAGCCTCAGATTTACGCCAGCTGCATGAAAAGTACCCACCTGACGAAAACTGAAACGATCGAGTTTACTACGTCAGTAATTGTCATTTGCCAGACGGTGGTCATTGGCCTGGTCAACTGAAGATAGATACTCACATCTCTCGATCGAGACAAAAAGACCCAAAATGTCAGGGCCGAGCTCATCGATACGTTGTCCATAAGCTGTACAAAATGCGACGGAATGAATGGATCTGTTATAAAGAGAATTGGAATCTTGCGTTAAGGAATCGAATCAAAGTTTAGAGTCTTCACCTCTGGATATAGCCTCTGTAATTTGCATAATTAGATTCAAGAAGTACACCACGGAGCATTAACTTTGTCTCTGCCTCTTCTAAGAGACGGAACTTCTTTGAAGGAACGACGCTCATGGAAGCGCTCATTAGCTGCAAACCAGATTAGAGGTATTCGACACAGTTGTTTTAATACTTGAGAGACACCCACAGTTCTGAATCTCCTGAGCTTTGTCCCCATCGGCAGAAGGACGCCCCTTGACTGTCGATAGCATATCTCTCCTCTGTAGGGGTTTTATCCTGAAAACATTTGTTAAATCTGAAGCTTCAAAAATACTCACGCGAAAACGTTCCTCGGCCGACTGGAGTAAATGTTTCCTCTTTTGTCTAGGAGATCAACAGCAGCTTTGGGACTAGAGAGAACTATAAACGTCGATCAGCCTCATTGGGCTAATAACAGAACGTGAGGCTTGTGACAGACCGATTGTCGGCTTTCCGAAATGAACAAAGTCCATCAAAGACATGACGTCTCCTGATGACAGGCTGTCAGCCAAAGAACAATCTGAAAGTAATGAAACCTCGCACCGTGCTCTCGACTCCATCGAAGGAACTTTACAGCCAGAAATTCCCCGGTCCTACCTTCCAAAATTCGAGTGAAGAGTGACGGACCAGGAGGTAAATTCTTGCGACGCAAAGCAGCATGTTCTGACATCCCCCAGGCTGCCAAACCAATGGCAAAGAAAGTGAGCACCAGTGTGGGTACGGAGTCGATCATAGAGAAGAGAAAAAGACCCATTTCTTTAGCTGTTGGATCCTGGGGATGAATGAAGTGAGTGTCGCCTCGGACTAGTTTGCCTAGTATTTATAGATTAGTATCTGGCATTACGACATCGTAGCAAACTCAAAGACAAAGGGCTGGTGAAGGGACTGGGAGTCGCATCCGTGTTATCCGACGCATTTCACAGGGTGTCATCATCTTTTACTCACTTGGAAGTCTTCTCTTCAGGAAGCATGTACTGGGAGCGGACGATTTAGGGACTTAAGGCTTTTCTCACGTGGAATAAGTTGGCAACCTTGTATGGAATGAGTTCTTCGAGTGGAATAGCCACCCAATCCTGTGCATTGGACGCACATACTCTCCCATTGGTGACATGGTCTCTCCAACTGGTGGTACATGCGCAGGTAAAAGAAGTCGCCGTGATTACTGCCCCTCTGCCTTTTTAGTGATGAGCACCTGATCTTAGAGAGAGAGAAAAAAGCACAGACGTTGAGGAGCGGCGCATGGAGCACGGATAGACGGAACTCTCCTCCCTGTTCGGCTGGCGTAATATAGCGGCAGTGTATTCAGGGCGATGAATGACATGAAGAACTTGAAGAGGGATTGTTTCACCTTACGAAGTTCAGAATTACGAACTGAAGAGAGATATCACCTTAGTTTTCCTCGACTTCCCTACTTCGGCCATTTAATATTCAAACATAATATCATTTCACGAGGCACCGACGTTGATTCCTATTCGTACACCGGTCTTATCGTACTGAGTTGTGACTTCAAACACGACAGGACCGGCCTGTCAATCCTCGTGAGTCTTGAGGTTGAAGGTCTGTCAAGATTTGGTAGCGTTCTCCGCAATTGCGGCTTGCTCCGGTGATAGAGAGCGCATACAATCTGACCTGTGCACAGATTCTAGGGTCAGGAGGCCACTGGACTCCGCATCCCATATTGTACGGGGTTCGACAATTTGGAGCCCAATTACGCCTTGTATCATCATTCAGCTCTACTCATTGTGATTAGAATTGTGCCTCACCTGGATATCAGAAGGAAAAGCTGATCAGAAGTTACTGGTCGGGACAAATTCGAGTCCAAAACCGAATTTCAACACATACTCCTGAACGAGCAGATTGGTAGTATCCAGAGATCCTGATGGCCTGTAATCTTCTGGATCGGAAAAGAGCTGAGCAGAACTATGTAATAAGTAGTTTTGTCCTATGAATCGAAGAGAGTGATTGCACCTCCGCATTTCTGGTGATCGCACTGGAGTACGGGCTGTCAACTTTGAATAGCTCGAATATCAAGAGAATCATCCACTATTGTTTCCAATGGTTGTCAGGGATAAAGTCTTTCGTCAAATCAGCTTCAGTCGTATAGTCAGGGACTTCTGAAGGATGAATGGGTACCACCTATAATTAGGAGTCGTTGATTTTCTGTGAACATGTAGGCAGCACCCGCTAGAAACCTACCTGGTTATGCTGGAAAGTGTTTCATGAGCTGGTCATTGAGCAACACATTGAAGGTATTGAGAATAAAGTAAGGCAGGACGTTCAACGGCGTAGGAACACCTGTTCACGTGGAGAATCGTGTATAAAGCAGTAGCCGTCAGAAAATTGTGCGTCCTGGGGTTGAGGGCAATGAGACGTTTGTAGTTGACTTCATATGGGTTTTGAGTGCGGTGGCGTCAAGATCATTCACGGCATGTGGTTCGAAAAAAAAACCAACATCATGACTATCGGTCGTGTTCGGGGACGGTAGCATTATTCACGATTATCGTAGCATTATTGAGTACAAAATTATGTGCGCCAGCAAAGAGCGCGACAGCGGGTACTGTCGGGCATACAGTTGAGCATTGGGTGCGCCGCGTTGTCGCGTTCTGAGAATTATCACAATATAGGCTCAGTTGAGCCTGTTGTGAGACCGATGAATTACTCACCGAGCCATCCTTGGGCCTCCAAGGTCCAGAACGACACCACAACAAGTAAAGTCCCAGAAGGCCAACCACAATACCCAAGCATTTCGGCAAACAAGCGACAATGGCGCAACCTTGGGGGTGTCTAGGATCATCTGATTCGTGAGCATCGGTCTCAGGATCCGGTAGTGCACAATTAAATTCATCTATACTGCAAAAAAATGAGGATCACCTGTGATACTGAGGGGAGGGGGCTACGTACCTAGTATAAATAGTAAAATCAAAGCTCAAGACAACGTGATAATGGGCGTCCAGTGACATAGAAAGCGACATATGGTAGGGTAGGTGTTCATACACAGGGTCGGGTTTGGGTGATACCATAACCTGACACTCCCTCCTAGTCGCTCCACGCAGGTCGCCAGTGTCCTGGAGGTCGATCGTCGGGATGCATTCCAAACACTCGAGGAGGGTGAAGAGCATATATGCCGCTATACTTTGGCCGTCTATATATGAAAACTTGGACTTGGGAAGAGCACAACTCACCATCAAGTGTGAGATCAACAGTATAGGGACTCGGATGACCTCCGTCGTTGTCCGACATCGCGTTTATGGTTGCGAACGGATCGCCAAAGAACCCAGGAATGGTATGACATGCCGTGCACACCTGCGTATCCCAGGCGCATGAAGGTTTGAGCACTATTGTGCCGGGAGACGCGTCACATAATTGGTCATCGACACTGCTATTACGAGCGGCGGCCATGAGTAAAACCAAAAAGGGCCAGAAAAGAGGAAACGATTTGAGAGATGTAAACGTAACAGCTGAGGGTTTTATAAGACGCTTCGCTGGGGACTAAAGTAATGCAACAAGTGGATACGCCATTCTTCACGGATGGCCATGACCG
>KQ963306.1:0-10728 GCA_001563735.1 Leucoagaricus sp. SymC.cos | reverse complement strand
CTAACAGTGTCAAGAAGCATCTGGACTGACAGTTCTGACAAGTCATCAAATTTGGCAATCTTGATAGCAGAATCTCCATCACCATTGCCATGCTCCACCTTGCCACACTCTACATTCAACCCCTTCTTAGCAGCATACTGCTCAGCATCTTTATGGGAGCATTTCAAGCATGTCTTTGAAAGGGTCCTGGCCCTGGATAACTTGAATTCATTGATGTTGTGTGATTTCTTGCAGCTGGTACAAAGCTGTTTCTTGAGTTTGTCTTGAGTTCCTTGCATGCTGAGAAGCCTTTAGAGTGCAGACTCAAAAAATATATATATTCGACATGATGCAATGCATGAAGGCCTTGCACAACATATCCTTTTTTGGTTATATCTCCCTTTACTTACAGAACTTGCATAGCCACATCATTATCTACAGACTGCCAAAGTAGCTTGGTGATTTCTCTTGATAATCACCCATAGGGGGTAATCACAAGATCACATGTTGTGGAAAATTGCTGGGTGAGTAAGGTTCTGTCTGTAATGGCCCAGGAGATCATTGATAATTCGATGATTTATACAGATTTCTATCGCTGGAATATTCAGGGAACTACTGGAGAAGATGATGAAGTATTGAGGATTCTGACCCTCCTACCAGAGGAATTATCAGAGAAGCTCTATCTCGATCCTATCCTCTTAGACACTTACAACAATCCTCCCTTCAGACAATACACCCTAAATGGAGAGTATTTGTGTATGCTCAAGAACAGGTCACCTGACATAGTCACAAATGGATGGAAAATTATCAACGACACGCCAACACTCTGGCATCATCCCTATATGGACTTCCAAGAATGCATGCTCATGCAAGTCCTTGTACGACAACTTCTAACAGGAACTTACCAAAGCGGGCGAATAACTCCTAACATCCAAATTGCTCTAGACGCGATGAATGCTAAATTAACAACCCTGCCACTTTTGCTGACCCTATCGTATGCAGACATGCCAACATCTCCCCCATGACCTATTCCTCCTCCACTTCCTGCCAAGGATTCCATGGACTACTCCACCGACACCAGCGAATCAGCGCGTAGTATCACATGAAGCCGAAGCGTGTCCCCAAAGACCGACACTATGGGATATGACTGCTCCCACTACACTACTTCTCCAGAACCTATGTAGGAACTATGACTATCGCGTACACTTCTATTCTCTCACCCCTATGCTGTCTTCCATTTGATGACCCTGATGATCAATCTTCTTAATTCCCAAGTCATCATCAGTGAATGTATTATTAGCTACAACTTCCTTTGATTAACTTTTATAGTTTCATGATTCATTACCCTAGTAGATGTAAACCTCAGACTTCTCAACTTCGACGTCTAATTAGCAAATGTATTATTAGACTTTGATCCTGTATGTACTTCCTCTCCCCTTGTTCTCTCCTCTCCCTCGAACATTGTTTCCTCCTCCTTTGATTATTGGACTATGAACTTGTAGTATAGATTATGTGCAGACTTCGCTTATGCCTCATGTATGAGGAACTTCACTAGATAGACTTCTATCGCCTCATATAGATAGAAAAAGAATCTGTATGTATCTAGATAGAATGTATATATAGCAAAGAGGCACTCTCATGGAAGCTTAGCTTCCATCCTCTTCAGTTACTCGTCTACATAACTCCTAAGACGCTTTACCTTAGTGAGACGTCTCTCACGCCTTCACTGATTGACTTACTGTCAGAAGAAGAACCCCTGTATTACAGAGCTACCCACAAGTTAACCTCGCATTAGTGTTCTCCGCGAGACGCTATTCTCTCTTGTGAGTAAATAATCTTATTCCTGCCTCATGACTTGTAGTAGGACGGAATGATGGTTGCACCCATTCTGGACCGAACCGGATGAGTATCGATCGATATCGGGCATATCGAATCGCAAGGGTACGGAGAAGGCTGGAGAGTTGTCTCCCCTCAGTCCCTTTGGAATAGGACTTGTGTAGTCAGCTTCCCTTTGGGAAAACGTAAGTATTGTTCGCGATGAAGAACTGCTGACCCATAGGGATAGGCGCTCATTGCCCTCTGGGAATGAGGTCCTGCTGATAAGCACCCATAACATTAGGATGGAAGTTCCCTTCCTGAACCAGCTGAGGAGCAGAAAGGTAAGCAAATGGTAATAATTGGTTGTGACTGATCAATTAGCCTAAGCACCGCACGAGCTGATCACTCTACGGTAAGAATGGGCATCTTGGAAAAACAGGTCTAAAGACACCGAACTGTCCCCTATTCCCAGAGCAGTTAGGCAAGTATCTGTGATAGTTGACTAATCCAAGGAATAGGCCGTCCGATTGAACGGATCGACGTATACTGATCAAAATCAATCCTTGAAATTGAGTCCATACTCGAGCACCCTTAGAAGACTTCGTCATCTCCAGTGGACGTACAACTACTGAGAAGATAGGTAACTCAAGGCATTATCTATTGGACCCTGAAATACGGGATTCGAGAAGGAAAACTCGAATTGAAATCAAACATACCTGAGCTGCAGAAACAACTGGTCCGGATCGCTTAAAGAAATAGACAAAACGACCACCTTCGTTACCCTTACGACTGACATGACCTATAACGATCAAGATGAACTCTGAAATGAGGATGCACCACAACAAGAAACGACTTTAATGAAATCATGAAACTAACGATTTATAAAATAGATAAACAACAATTTCCGAACGACAAACTGGACAACAAGAAAGACAAAGAAGAAGAAGAGATAGAGATAGAGCAGACGACGCTGGAGAAGAAAATCGAAATCAACTCCGAAATACTGAATGACCTCATACGCGAATTGAAACAGAAGAAACAAGATCAGTCCACATTGAAAACGAAAACCTCGAATTCTGGAACCGACTCGACCCCAACACCCGACTCCTCTTATTGGAACAACAACGACAATGAGACTCAAGAAACAGTGAAACCCGACCAGAGCCTTTTACACTCCCTCTCAACTTTGCTCCAACTCGAGGAAATACACCACGACAGTCACCTCGAACTCTCTCCTTTGATGAGCACAGAAGCCCTCAACAGATATCCTCATCTCCTGACCCTATACTCCCCAAGCTTTATGACAACTCCGCATCTTTATGAAACACCACTCCCGCCAACGCCTCCTAAGGACAACAAATGGCAACTCAGCAATCAACACAAGACCCGAAGGTTTCAAAACCAAGAGCCTTCACTGGAAACACCGAAGACTATGAACGATGGAAATCCGACCTCGACCTCTTCTTTATTGCTCAACCGAATACCTATGATACCGATGCAAAGAAGATCTACTACACCCTCCTTACTATGGAAGGACCTGCGACCAAGTGGAAACATGCCTTTATCAAAGACAAGACAACTAACAACATCCTCAATCCAGGATCCATCGCCGATTTCAATACCGCACTCGATACATTGTTTAAACACGTCAGCAATAATCTCCGAGGAATTCACAGACTCCAAACCATACAGCAAAATGGAAGACCAATCGAGGAATATATCAATCAATTCAAGAACGAACTCGCAATTTCTGGCCTTGCCGACGTTAACACGAGAATCGTCTTCTTCCTCCAAGAATTGGACCCACATTACTATACAAGAGTCCAAAACCAGAATCCCAATCAATCCTCTATCGACAACTTCTACGCCGCTGCCAGACAAGTGGCAGGAATGGAGTACCTTCAACCATATGTTCGCTCTTCAAGAGATTATAGACCATGAAGAGAACGCCCTCATCGCATGCGGAAAAGTTCTACAAAGCACTGTTCAAAAACAAGCTATTGACCTTATACATCGACTCGAAAGATCCCTGAAGCCCCAGGATATGGTCCCATGGATGTTGACCTACTTGAACAACTCAATAACGCTTGATACGAAGAAGAAGAAGACTCCAGCGAAGACGAAAGTGACTATACCGACAGCGAAAACGACGACAGTGACATTGAAAGATACATCGCCGAAAGAGTTGAAGAAGAACTCAACTCCCTTCTCACTGAAGATTATGCGAAACTCAGAGCTGAAGGAAAATGCTTCTTGTGTAAAGAAGGACAACATTTTGCCGCCGACTGTCCTTTCAACAAGAAATTTCGAAAACGAAGTCCTAAAGGAACGAAACGATGACTTCCAAAGTTCAAGAAAGAAAAAGGGAAAGGAAAGAGACCTCAATGCCTAGGACGACATTGGATCTTCAACGCTGAAGAAACAAGTGACGAGGAGATAGAAGAATCAAGAAACAAAAAGTCAAATTTTACGAAATGGAATTAGGAAGCGAGAACCCGAAAATTCTGGAAGAAATAAACCAAGTGAATCTCGCAAACGAAAAACGACTATTTCATCTTCCCATTACTATTCATCCTCCCTCCAATCCCGACACTGTCTTTACCGCCCTTATCGATTCTGGAGCCAGTAACAACTTCATCGATCCTGAACTCACATGACGATGGAGACTACCACTCAAGCCGTTAACGAAAACGACGAAAATCTGTAACGCCGACGGATCAACAAACAATGCCACTAGCTATGTCAATATCGACTTCACCACCGATGGACAGAATCAAGCTATTCAAGCCACTGTGACAGGACTAGGACAACCTCAACTTATCCTAGGAACCCCTTGGCTACAAACCGCTAATCCAGATATCGACTGGAAGAACAAGACCATATCTCTCAATTGACAATCGATTTATGACAAGTTATGCAATCAAATCTCTGAAGGATTCGACTATGTTAATTATGCCTATATGGACGACAAGGACGAACTAAACGTCAAGACTAATACCTCCCAACTCCTAGCCCAGAAGTATGGCAACAAAAAGTCTGACGACCCTCGACAAATAGTGCCAACTGACTATCACCAATACCTCGACGTATTTTCCGAGAAGAAAGCAAGTCGATTCCCTCCAGATCGAAAATGGAACCACAAAATCGAGTTACTACCTACGTTTGAAGCAAAACTGTTTCCAAATTATAAACTCACTCCGAAGGAACTCGAAGAACTCAACAAGTTTCTCAACGAGAATCTTTCGAAAGGATATATACGACCATCAAAATCACCTATGGCATCTCCATTTTTCTTTGTATCCAAGAAGGACAGAAAACTTCAACCATGCCAAGATTATCGATATTTAAATGAATATACCAAGAAGAACGCGTACCCCCTTCCAAATATCACCACTCTTTTCGACCAATTTGAAGGATCAAATTATTTCACAAAGATGGATATCTGAAGCGGATACAACAACATATGCATTCACCTGCCAGACATATGGAAAGCCACTTTCAGGACACCTAGAGGCCTATATGAACCCACAGTAATGTTCTTCGGCATGTGTAACTCACCAGCCACCTTCCAGATGATGATGGACAAAATATTCAAACCTCTCATCCGCGCAAAAGGAGTCCTCATTTATATGGACGACATACTAATCCACGCCGCCATGAAGGAAGAACTAAAATGACTCACACTTGAAGTGTTAGAAGTCCTCTGAAAACACGACCTCTACCTGAAACCATCAAAATGCGAATTCGAGAAACAATGAATCAAATATCTTGGCGCCATGATCATGCCTTCAACGATCGAAATGGATCACGTAAAGTTGAAAGGAATAATGGAATGGCCAACACCAATGACAACGCGAGAAGTACACAAATTTATGGGTTTTTGCAACTTCTATTGATGATTCATATGCAATTATTCTAAAATCGCTGCCCCCTTGAATCGCCTCATGTCTACTAATGTGACATTTGAATGGACAATGGAGCACAATAAAGCCTTTCATGAAATGAAAGCCATGTTCAACGAGAAACCCGTCCTAGCCAAAGCTAACCTGGACCTTCCTTATGAAGTAGAAACTGACACATCAGCTTACACCTCAGGAGCTGTTCTATATCAAAAGAACACCGCAGGATGACGACAACCCATAGCTTTTCACTCTCAATCCTTCACACCTAGTGAACAGAATTACCACTGCTCGGAGCAAGAATTACTCACGATTATTCACGCCATGAAAATCTGGCGACATCATCTCCTAGGAGCACGACATCTGGTTATAGTCTGGACCGACCATGAAAACCTTACTTGATGGAGAAAACCTCAAGACTTAAACCCTAGACAGCAACGATGGCACGCTACTCTGGAAGAATACAAACCTATGTTAAAATTATGACATATTCCAGGAAAGAAGAACATCGCAGCCAACACACTCTCTAGATGACCTGACCTAGTGCCAACCAATCAAGATAAACGCAAAATAACCCTCCTCGACGATGAATTTATCAACATCCTCAACGACGAATTATTACAAGATATCAAAAATAAACGCGACTTGATCGAAGTAAAGGAATGGGATACCCCTATGATGGATATACCCTGCAGGAATGGAATACCCATTATACCTAACGACACCGACATACAATGATGCCTACTACAGGCTTGTCATGATCATCCTACTGCCAGACACCCAGGCCAAGCCGAAACACTATGAAAACTACAATTACATGCCTATTGTCCCCATATGTGAGACTACATAATTGAATATGTTAAAGGATGCAGGGAATGCCAAGTGCACAAGATCATCTGACGACCAGACCACCCGCCATTACAACCTATCGAAGGACCCACAAAAACACAACCCTTCTCCCAGATCTCAATGGATCTAATTACCGATCTCCTGCGATCCCACAGATTCGATAGTATTTTAGCCATTGTGGACCATGGCTTAATGAAGGGGATAATTTTAGTCCCTACAACAAAAACGGCTACGTCATCTCAGATCGCTCAACTATTAATTGACCATCTCTTCAGAAGATTTGGACTACCCGATAAGGTCATCAGCGATCGTGACCCTAGATTTGCATCAAAATCTATGTGCGCCCTTTACAAAGCTCTCCATATCCAACCCGCCTTCTCGACTGCATACCACCCGCAGACCAATGGAATGATGGAACGGTTTAATCAAGAAATCGAGACATACTTATCGATATTTACAGCAAACGACCCCAGCAAATGGAGCAAATACCTAGCTATTTATGAATACATTCATAACGACTGACCACACTCTGGAAGAAAGGAAACTCCCTTCGAACTTTATCAAGGAGAATGACCTAAATCACTTCCCTGGAAAGAAGGCCAAACCAACAACCCCGATGCCGATTCCCAAGCCAGAAATCTCATAGCTGCCAGGAACCGAGCTCTCTTGGCACACAATCATGTGCGACAACAGATGATGAAGAAGACTAGTCATCTGCACCTCCCGACTTTCAAAATAGGACAGAAGGTTTGGCTAAACAACAAGAACCTACCCCTATATCGAAAATATTGCAAGCTTATGCCGAAATGAGAAGGACCTTTCGAGATTATCGACAAGAAGTCCCCATTGGTATTCAAGCTAAGACTTCCTCCCCAATGGAAGATACACGACACGTTCCACGCCTCTCTTCTACTCCCACATACAGAAAATTTTCTGTATGGACGACATCACGAGAGGCCGCCACCTGACTTAGATAAAGGAGAAGAAACCTATGAGGTAGAAGTGATTGTGAATCATAAACTAATCAGGAACAGGTTCCACTACTTCATGAAATGGAAAGGCTATCCGAATTCGGAAAATACTTGGGAACTGCCAGAAAACCTGGAAAAGGCAACAGGCATCCTACGACGATATAAACGCCTACATCGACTTCCCTAGACATGCCCCCAACTCCCGAACTCACTAATAACCTTACCCAAACTCAACCTGACACTGAATGACTCAATCGACTACTTGAAATAATCACTCATCATCCTCATAATAGTTCTCCTCTTGAAACACCGAATCAAGCTCAACAAAGTCAAGATGGCGAGAATGTACACCACTCTAGTACACTGGCCATACCGACGCTGACGACTCCATCCACATCACCTTCTATCCCAACACCTTGACTTTCTACTCTCCGACCCCTACCCAACTTTTTCATTAACCAAAATGGAGAATACACCTCCTTCACTGTCAATGGGAACCCAGTCCAGGCTCCCTCCCTTGCCAGAAATGCCGCAATTCTGGATTGATCCCTCGACTATTCCCTATCACAACTTAAATAGGATAACCTGCCCCTTGAGGACAACGATCTACGAAACACTCCTGCAACACTTGCAAGCGTCAACTACTACAGGACGACAGTTGCTTCTAGCATACATTATGCGCAAATGCTACTCCGCTATGTGTATCAAGCCGACCAAGCTCAACAAAGTCTTACTAGCCTTCACCTCACCGAGAATCTACGAAAGGCAATACAGTTTACTCATGTCGGAATTTCTATGGGTCAACTGTCAAACAGCACTCACCTCAGCTCGCAAGATGGAAATCACTTTACAACAACTTTTGCAATTCCCCGCCCTCCAAGAGCTCCCACGCTCTCTACAGGAGCTATACGAGAAACTCGACCACCACTTCTCAATGGCGGAAGAAACCCACAAGGAGGCACAAATGAACCTCAAAACTTGGATCTCCCTCCTCACTATTCAAGAAACCCTCCACATCATCAAACTGTTGATTCCCGATGGCGACAGACGACTCACTGCACTTGACAGAGACAACGAGATGACCAGTGAGTCAATAACTCGACATATGTGTATCACCCTTGCCCAATGCATGAGAACCCTCAAAGATTGACGAACCGAGAATGACATGATATTATGGATCAACCATCATCCTCCCCTACTCTTCCTCGAAACGACCCCAGGTGAAATACTCGAGAAAACCACCCAAGAAGCTCTCAAGTATCCGACGTGGCCTCCAGGACCCCTATACACCCTGTTGATGGCCGGGAAAATCACCAAGAAGCTCAACATTGAGTATCCGAGATATAATGCCCTACTCCACAAGGAATTAGAGCCTGATCACCTCCAGCTGCCTATTGACACGCTAACCATGCTCGAAGAGAACTGGACATGAGCCGACGTAGGAATCGCAGGTGTGGCTGCCGATGCCCCAGCAACCATGAAGGAGAATTTCCAACTTCTGATCGTGACGAAGAAAGAACCATACGAACCCGTCCTTTCAGCCATCTATCAAGATATCCTTCACCTACCTACGACGGTTATGACACCAACTATGACAACTACCCCTACAAGAATATTGGAAGTGTTTAATGCAGATGCGCCAGAGAATATAGTGACCGGAATACAATATAATGCGAAGACCACGATAATAGGACCCATACCATATGGAACTGGAGAACACGCCAACATATATGCCGTATTACCACCACTTCCTCGTGCTCACCCCGACCATTACCAACTCACACAGAAATGAATCCATCACCCCGAAGAAGATATCGCTAGCACCCTCCTAAATGATGCGAAGGGCCTACATTTAAAAGGTATACTGGAAGAAACCTTAAACGAAGGGGATAATGTAATGGCCCAGGAGATCATTGATAATTCGATGATTTATACAGATTTCTATCACTGGAATATTCAGGGAACTACTGGAGAAGACAATGAAGTATTGAGGATTCCAACCCTCCTACCAGAGGAATTATCAGAGAAGCTCTATCTCGATCCTATCCTCTTAGACGCTTACAACAATCCTCCCTTCAGACAATACACCCTGAATGGAGAGTATTTGTGTATGCTCAAGAACAGGTCACCTGACATAGTTGTGAACAGATGGAAAATTATCAACAACACGCCAACACTCTGGCGTCATCCCTATATGGACTTCCAAGGACGTGTGCTCATGCAAGTCCTTGTACAACAACTTCTAACAGGAACTTACCAAAGCAGGCGAATAACTCCTAACATCCAAATTGCTCTAGACGCAATGAATGCTAAATTAACAACCCCACCACTTTCGCCGACCCTATCATATGCAGACATGCCAACATCTCCCCCATGACCTATTCCTCCTCCACTTCCCGCTGAGGATTCCATGGACTACTCCACCAACACCAGCGAATCAGCGCGTAGTATCACACGAAGCCGAAGCGTGTCCCCGAAGACCGACACTACAGGATATGACTGCTCCCGCTACACTACTTCTCCAGAACCTATGTAGGAACTATGACTATCACATACACTTCTATTCTCTCACCCCTATGCCATCTTCCATTTGATGACCCTGATGATCAATCTTCTTAATTCCCGAGTCATCATCAGTGAATGTATTATTAGCTACGACTTCCTTTGATTAACTTTTATAGTTTTATGATTCATTATCCTAGTAGACGTAAACCTCGGACTTCTCAACTTCAACGTCTAATTAGCGAATGTATTATTAGACTTTGATCCCATATGTACTTCCTCTCCCCTCATTCTCTCCTCTCCCTCGAATGTTGTTTCCTCCTCCTTTGATTATTGGACTATGAACTTGTAGTATAGATTATGCGCAGACTTCGCTTATGCCTCATGTATGAGGAACTTCACTAGATAGACTTCTATCGCCTCATATAGATAGAAAAAGAATCTGTATGTATCTAGATAGAATGTATATATAGCAAAGAGGCACTCTCATGGAAGCTTAGCTTCCATCCTCTTCAGTTACTCGTCTACATAACTCCTAAGATGCTTTACCTTAGTGAGACGTCTCTCACGCCTTCACTGATTGACTTACTGTCAGAAGAAGAACCCCTGTATTACGGAGCTACCCACAAGTTAACCTTGCGTTAGCGTTCTCTGCGAGACACTATTCTCTCTTGTGAGTAAATAATCTTATTCCTGCCTCATGACTTGTA
>KQ963294.1:0-12240 GCA_001563735.1 Leucoagaricus sp. SymC.cos | reverse complement strand
TGTAATGTCCTTGGCCTTTCCGAGACTTCATTCAAAGGAATCTGCCACCAGCTTTCTGCGGTTCTTGAATATCGGGACTCCCCAATAGAGCTAGATTTGCAGGACATTGATATCACTCGTTCATTTCACGACCAGGATATTCCATCCAGGCTGTGTATGCAACTCGGAGAGCAATTTCGTGAAATGCATGGGCTTGTCCACCTCCACCATAAATCCTTCTATGACTTCCTCATTGACCCGACGCGCTCATCTACCTTCTGTGTAAAGACTCCGGCTATACTCGAGAAGTACTTCAATCACTTGATTGAACGCCATCATCATTTTTCACAAGGTCTAGATATATGCGATTCCAGTGGTAGGTCTGTTACATGCTTCAGTCATTTGCATTAACTCAGCTTTATAGGCTCTGCCAAACTCTCCCTTGTACCGGCACCTGGTTCTTCTGATCTTCTCTCGTGGCCTCACCAAAGTGAACTTGTCAATTCATATTTACGCATTGTATCCTTTAACACCCTTCATAATGATCTGCACCCCGATGGTCCGGTGCTGCCCGTATTCCTGAACAACATTGGACCGAGATCTTTGCAGGAACTTGCCGCCCTCGACTATCGCAAGCCTCTGATTGCTGAAATACTAGTTTGTGGAGTTGGGCTACATGGGCCAGGAGGAGTCACTAGATTATTGCACAGGATGATCTTTTACCAGCTTGAAGGGGAAATCTTTGAAGGTTTTAACTGGGATGCTTTCTTAACAGTGGGTCACTTTTTCTTTCAGTCACAGTCAGTAATTGATGCATCACCAGAAGCTCGAGAAGCTCGAGAAACTGAATGTCATCAAGCTATACCACCCGAACTTTCTCTTGACCATCATCTCCATCCCTCGAGTACTCTCTCAACGGAGAGAACTCAAGAAAGCATCTCATCGATATAAGATCGGTCATGGCGACAAAGCTATCTACTGGTACTGGGAATTGGACATGGAACAGAAGTACTCCCATAATTTCCTTGCACTGGATTTTGAGGAGGCGATGAAGATTTACGAAACTGAGAAGTTTAAGTTGTGGGAGGACGATTGGGTTCCGCCGTCATGATAGTAATCGGGATTCATATGTACGTTGGGTGCGTATCATCCATACTATTTTTTGTAGATGAATTTTGTATTTTGCTCTGTATCCTACCTTACTGTATGTTTCTTGGGCTGCAGGATTATCTGTTTGAGTATCGTATTCATTTTAAATGGATTTGGACGGGTCTGGGAACTTGGTCAGAGCAATGTGCAATATTTAGAGTGAAATTCTATCAAGAGTGGCAGATCCTCGGAGAGATTGAGCAGTGATCAAAACTTTGACACTTCGCTAGTAGATTGAGGTTCAAGTTCAACACAACATAAACAAGGTACACTAGATATTTAGAAACTACATCAGTGCCAGACTGGCATTTGGAAAGAAGCCAATTCTAAGGGCCTGAAGTATTGCGTCACAACTCACAAAGGCTGACCCATCCATTTCCTCCCTAAACCTCCCCTGTCAGTGAGTGTCCCCATATCCCTTCAGCTGTAAGTGTAAAATTATCGGCTCTATTGATTTTATTTTTGTTGAAAGATAATAGGTGCACATTACTGATGATATGTGTTGTTATGGACCCTTGGCATTGGATTTGTTCTGACTACACATATTGTTTGGATCATTGAGAAAAGAGATAGGTTTCTGGCCAGGTTTGGACAAGGTGAAATTTGTCCATGTGAATGATGAATAATTTGAGGCAAGGCAAGGTGAGTGAGGATCAGTGTGTTGAAAGCAGAATAAAGCATAGCACAGTGCTAGGAGTAAGACAAACTAGTCACTTACATAGTTGACAGATATAGAGACAAGTAGAATATAAGCAGAGGTTGTAGAGCTGCTGAGAACAACTGTAGAACACAGAGAGGATGTATAATTTACTAAAGAAAGACAGCATATAACTAACTACTTATATACTAAAGGAAAGTGTATGCATCAGCAATGATGTTATAACTACTGGATATTGCATGTACTAGTTATAGCAAATAGCAAATAGAGAGTAATGCTATGGAGTCCAAGGGCATATTAAATGAATATGAAATGCATATAATGCAAGGAGTCTATATGCTCATAATTGTCATAAAAATGTAGGATACTCTAACAGTATATATGCTAATAATAGATAGACATATAGAGCATTTACTTAATTCAACACTCCCCCTTGCTCAAGCATCGATGTGACAATTAAGTCAAGCAGATCTAGACTTAGTGTCTTTTTGTTGGATTTTTATATCCTATTTCTCAATGGCATATTTTTCTCCAATGATTTCAAGGCCATAAGCATCCCTAAATTTTTTGAATTTTTCATAGCCAAGATTTTTAATAAGAAGATCAGCAGGATTATTTTTTCCTTCAATGTGCAAAGGTGTAATCTTGTTATCATTGACTAAATCTCAAATATAGTGGTAGTGGACATTGATATACTTTGAGCATTTTTCTTGTGTAGGGTTGGAGCTTAAAAAGATAGATCCCATATTGTTATCACAAAGAGGAAGAGCAGAAAGCTCATATCCAAGTTCTCTGAAGAGATTTTTAATCTACATCAACTGGCATGAGGCTTTGGAGAGTGCTACATACTCAGCTTCAGTAGAAAAGAGGGCTACAACTGACTGATGGTGTGAAGTCCACATCAAAGCACAGAAGCCAATAGAAAGAAAATAACCAGAGATGCTTTTATGAGTACTAGGATCATTGGCAAAATTAGAATCCAAATAGCATATTATCCCCTCTTTTTTAGCACCATCAATAGTCAAGCAATATTCTCTCATTGCCAAGAGATAGCAACAAATGTAATAGGCTTTTGGAGATGATCCTTGGAAGGATTTGCAGTGTGTTGAGACAGCTTAATAACTGTAAATACAATATCCAGGCATGATCCAATTATCAGATATAGAAGAGACCTGATTACCTGCTGGAATGTAGAACATAATTGGGGATCAACAGGGCTATCATTAGGAAGCAGCTGATAGCCAGCTGGGAGAGAAGTTTGAGCCAGAGCAGTTTTAATGCTGAAATGCTCAAGAACTTTATTTAGATAGCCAACTTGATCAATAAAGATCTATCTATTTTTGTGATTATGACTGATTTGCATGCTGAGAAGTTCCTTTATTTGTCCTTGGTCATGGCATTCCTATTGCTTCATAAATTGAAGCTTCTTTTCTTGAAGGAGAGCAGCATTTTTATCCATAAAAAGCACATTATTAATGTAGATGATCACATAAATGTGTTGATCAGTCTTTTTATCAAGATAAACATAGACACTGGCATCAGATTTACATTGCTTAAAGCCAAATTTGAGCATACTCTTAGTAACTTCTCTCCACCAGGCTAAGCCAGCTTGCTTAAGGCCATACAATATGCAGTCAAGTTTCCATATAAAATGTTCTTTTTCAAGAATATAGAATCCTTCAGGTTGTTCCATGTAGATCTCCTCATCCAGTTTGCCATATAAATAAGCAGTACAAATATTTATAAACTCAATGTGCATATCTTCAAGTATAGCAAGTGCAAGCATGATATGAGTAGTTTTGTAACACACAACTAGAGAAAATAATTCATCATAGTCAATTCCTTTGACTTGAGAGAAGCCACACACAATAAGTTGAGAATGAAGATGTCCATCAGACTTTTTGAGGAAGACCCATCTATTTTTAATTGCTTTGCAATTTGCAGGGAGTGGGACTAAGCAATACACCTAATGCTTTTTTAGAGCATCAAGCTCTTTCTTGCATATGTTTAACCATCAAGTTTGTTCTTTAAGCAGCAACTTTTTAAGGTCAGTGAAGACTTCTCATCTGGATATTTCACTGAATTCTAGTGTATATGCTGCATTTAACAGCATTTTCATATATTCTACTCTCTTCTCTTTCACAATTTGTGCCCAATCACATTGAGATCTCCTAGGAGACAAATGAGAATCATCAGAATCCAGTCTGTATTCATCAGGTAAACAAGTTGGTGCATGTGAAGTCCATGGAAGTGGAACTTTAGAGCTAGGTACAGGACAAGGCATCATAAATATAAATCTTAGAATACTATCTAGATTTATCACTGGGTGAGTTTGTCTTTGCAACTAGCAAGGTTCTTCAGGATCTGGAGACAATCTAGGTACCTGAGTCTGCAAATGTGAAGACATACAACCACCAGGTATTCTAATTGTGAAGGGTTTGATTGGATTACTATACTTGTCAAAGGCATGGGAAGGTTTATGATCTATATCAGGTTCAGGACTTTGTATTGGCAGAGTACAGTCTGATGATGTATGCATAGGAGAACCATGTGGCAGAGAGAGAGATCTTGATCTGCACAGAGAACTATAACTCAAAGAAGTGGTCTCACAAGAGGATTGTGAAGGAGAACTTGGTTGATGAGGTAGTGAAGCACTCAGACCAGGTACTGTAAAAGGTGCTGGAGGCAGAGGCAGTCTAGGTGTAGGACATAAAGGACTAGCAGAAGCAGGAGTAGAAGTCAGAGCTCATGGTGGCTGTGAACAACTTAACTGACTTAGGTGACTTGGCCTCATAGAAAGGTCCATAGAGTCTTCTGAAACAATGTCTATCTCTGAAGGTGTACTAAGAATAGATAGAAGAGGAGCAGGCTCTTTTAAATCTTGACAAAATTTTCTAGCACAATGAAGAAACTATTTTTTATCAAATAATGCTATGGGACTCACAAATATTGAATTATTGTGGGTATGTCTCATAAAGTGATATGCCTTAGAGCCTTGCTCATATCCAAGAAAGATCATTGGTTCTGATCATGCAGCAAGTTTGTTTTTGTACATTTTCTCAGAGATAAAGATATATACATCACAGCCAAATACCTTAAGATAACTTACATCAGGTTTTCATCCCAAAGCTATTTCAATTGGAGTTTTCCATCCAAGACATTAAACTAGAGTTCTATTGTAAATATGGACAGCACATACTATTGTGAATTCCCAAAGATTTTCAGTGAGACAGGCATAGAGTCATATAGAC
The DNA here is from genome assembly GCA_001563735.1 of Leucoagaricus sp. SymC.cos. Classification (NCBI taxonomy): domain Eukaryota; kingdom Fungi; phylum Basidiomycota; class Agaricomycetes; order Agaricales; family Agaricaceae; genus Leucoagaricus; species Leucoagaricus sp. SymC.cos. Next base: position 7,203 of record KQ963294.1, on the reverse strand, counting down.
TTGGCTTTTGTGACTAGTGTTTGGTTCAAGCATTCAGCATGTCTATTTTGTTGATGCACAAAAGGTGTAGATATCTCATGAACAATTCCATATGTTTTCAACAACATAATAAATTCCATAAATAAAAATTCTCCCCCCTAATCTGTATGAAGTTATTTAATTGAGAAATTGCTCTGCTTTTCAATAAGTACTTTAAACTCTTTGAAAGTGGCTAATGTCTCTGACTTATACCATAGAAAGAAAACCCAGGCATGAGAAGAATAATCATTAAAAAGGGTTAAACACTACTTCTTCCAATAATAAGATTCAGTAGAAAACTCAAGAAAATCAGCATGAATTAATCTGAGATATATTGGATCACACTTCTCAGAAGAAGAGAAGTTCTGTTGATGCATCTTGCCAAGAGCACAACTAGGACAGATCAGATCTTTGTTCAGAATCTCAATATTAGAAAAGCCAGAAATATTTTCAGAACAGTGTCTAAGAATATTTCTCGAAGGGTGTTTGAATTAACAATGCCAGATATCATGATTGGCATCATGCAGGGTCATTGTGACATTAATCTAAGATCTAATGACATTGTAGTGAACCCAATACAGACTTTTCCCTTTTGAGCAAGGTTTTGCAATCAAGTGAGTACTACCTAATTTGTTAAGAATATGAGTCTCATTTTTGCTTGCTTTGACTCTGAAACCTCATTACATAAAAGTGCTGAGAGAGAAGAGGCAATTTGCTAAACCTAAAATGTGAAATACTGGCTATAAAGTAATAGTCTTTAATAAGCTATTGATCTCACTCTCAATTAGGACTGACCCATATCTAATCATATTTAGAGGTGCCTTTTTATTGGCAGTTTCATATATACTAAAATTTCCAGGAGAATACTCAGCAAAATTCCCTATGAATGGGGTAAAGTGGCATAAAGTGCCAAAGTCTAAGAGTATGTGGTCATCAAACTTATAATTCCCACATAAATAACAATTATGAATAATATTATTCTCAGAGTTATCTGCAATCATACAAGAAAATTGTACAAGATCAGGTGAAGATAGAACTCAAACAGGGCATCCCTGATCAACAGATAAGCTATTATTTACAAAATTATTGAACAAGTCCATTACATGCAGTCTATCAGGGTGTCAAACTCCATATGGTGCCCAAAAGGGCAGCACTGACAAGGAGGCTCTTGAGTGAGCCCAAGGGAGCAAAGGTGCTTGACCTTGGTAGCCTGACTCTAAACAGTTCTATCATCCAGACTGTAGTTTGGACTGTGAGATAATATTAGGAATCATCATCCATGAGAATAAATTAGATATGCACATATAAGTGTCATCATTGTAGTCTGATGCATCATCCCCAAGTGATACCATATCAGCATCAGAAGCAGAAATCATAGGAGGAATGGCAGACATTATTGACAATTGGGGAGAAAGGGAGACAACAAGCTTGGGCAATGCAGGAGGGCTGAAAAGAGGTGTGTCCACATGAGTAGCAGCTTTGGAGACTGATGATGTAGCTCTAAGACATTCATCCCACAATTCTAGTGCCTTCTAGCCAGTGGCCTGATAGTATGTCTTCTTGAATTTGAGCTTCTTAATGAGAGACTCCCTGATCAGTGTACTGAGGCATTCTGCCAGTGAATGTGGCAGAACAGCAGACTCAATAGCATAAGATGCCCTAGCATCATTAACCTTCTGCTGAGTCAAAGGACTCAAGACTTTGGTTTCAGAAATGATGGTTGGTATTGTGATCACAAAAGCAGAGGAGGTGACATATGTATTGTCTGGGCTGGACTAGGCAGCAATAGTGGGTGATTGGATCTTGCCATCTGTGATGTTGGCCTGTTGGCCCTTGCCTCCCTTTCCACACTTGTAGGGCTTCTTCTTCTTATCACTCCTATCAGTACTGGAAGGCTGCTGGTTCCTGGTTTACAGGCTAGGATTGGCCTTTCCCTGCTGCTGGCCTTATAGCTGTTGCTGCTGCTGGGGGCACTATTGCTGCTACTGACCCAAAGGGCCAGCATGTGACTGCTGCTGCTGGGGGTACTGTTGCTGCTGCTGACCTGAAGGGCTGGCATATGACTGCTGCTGCTGGGGGCACTGTTGCTGCTGCTGACCCAAAGGGCCAACATGTGACTGCTGCTGCCAATTAGGGTTTGACAAACCCTTATACCTCATGCCAGCATGTGATATGTTAGCCTCATGAGCTTTAACTTGATGCTGATGCTGCTATTGTGTTAAAATAGCAGACTGGACTGATACATAATTGATGTTTGTGATAGGGTATGTTTGAAGATAAGTGGAAACAACATAGGACTATTCTTGAGGAATCGTGTTCAATAAATTCATAGCATAAACAAGTATGCATTCTCAAGCAGTGTGAGCTGCAAGGATGGTTCAACATTGGAATCAATGTGAAACAATACTGTGATTTGATAGTTGGCAAAAATAGTGACAGCAGAGCAAGTTCCAAAAAGTGTAGTCAAATGGGTCCAAAGAAGTGGAGTAGTTCCTTGATTATGATGCAGGAGATGACCAGAAAGCCAGTTGTTGATCATTTCATGTGCTATACAATTCAGGGAATTCCAATTCACCTGAGCTTCAATAGAAGCTGTGGTATAGGTAGTGGCTTGTGTGGCTGTTGTAGCAGTTGCAGTGACAGTGGGCTGATCTATAACCAGAAGTAGTAACAGTGTGGTACCATCTGCAATATCAAAGGCAGTGTATGTCAACCCAGGGAGAGTTGTCATTGAGAGAACATTCTCCATCAATTTGGACCACTCAACCCAGTTCTTCTCACCAATCAACAAGAGAATACCAGAGAGAAGTGAGAAAGTAGACATTGCAATCTATATAAAACCTAAATCAGCAATTTGTCTGAATTAATGAAACAAAGTGATTATAGGCCACCAACCATATGCCTAAGTGCATAGGGAATAAAGTCTGGGCAAGTTGCAGAGTTTGGCAGGGACACTGTCAACTACTGACAACAAGTTCTGACTACCCCAGCATGTTGGCAAGTGAATTAACATCTCAGCAACAACACACTTGGCAGTCAGGGCCCATAACCTGTTGAAAGCAGAATAAAGCATAGCACAGTGCTAGGAGTAAGATGAACTAGTCACTTACATAGTTGACAGATATAGAGACAAGTAGAATATAAGTGGAGGTTGTAGAGCTGCTGAGAACAACTGTAGAATGTAGAGAGGATGTATAATCCACTAAAGAAAGACAGCATATAACTAACTACTTATATACTAAAGGAAAGTGTACATGTCAGTGATGATGTCATAACTACTGGATATTGCATGTACTAGTTACAGCAAATAGCAAATAGAGAGTAATGCTATGGAGTCCAAGGGCATATTGAATGAATATGAAATGCATATAATGCAAGGAGTCCATATGCTCGTAATCATCATAAAAATGTAGGATACCCTAACAGTACACACACTAATAATAGATAGATGTGTAGAGCATTTACTTAATTCAACACAGTGGGGGAGGGTTCAGCGTGCTTTTCGGAACTTGGGTCTTCAGAGAACGAGGGCTAGCTGCTGAGTTTGATAGGTAAATGACACACGTTGAAAAGTAAAAGATGAATTGTGGCTCGAGAAAGAAATTGCACAATGATTTGGGAGATAAGCAAATTTTTGTTGAAAGTGTTGAATGCCTCAATGTCAGCACTGAGCATCGAAAGGCTTGAATGAATGTGATAGATCCTACGCCGTGTCGTAGATAGTTGTGTGTTCATTGAAATGTTCAACCAATCGTGGTCCTTGACTCGTCCTGGTTCCCTCGCTAAACATGTGAATCAAATTGTCGCTTTAAGGCAGGCAAGAGGGATTGACCGGAATTTAACTTCTAAGTAGAGTACTAGGATTCGTCTTTCTCCCCAGCTTCCTCTCGGAGCGCCAATCAAAGCTATCTTGCTCCACAAACTTCTGAAAATGAAGACGTGGAGTAGGCACTTTATTCATACAGAAAGGGTTTAGATATCGCAGCAGCATGTTGGCGTTGTTGTGCACCAGGGCAAGGAGGGTGTCGACGGTGATTGCGGGCAAGAGAAGTCCCTGAAGTTTGATCCAGCCTGGGACATACGATTCCGTCCTTCAACGTCTACTAGGCGTTCAAAGCCCCATCACAATTCGCACTTGAGATAGGGGGTGGGTGTGCCTAGCTTGGAGCGTGGAATGAGAGACCATGGAAGAATGTGAGTGATTAACAGTGCCATTCAACACGAAAGTTTGGTTTCCAACAGAAAACTTGAAAGAAAGATTGTAAGAATGTATGGCTGTGTTTCTGGAAGAGTAATGCGTCAATTACAAATGAAATGTTGCATCGTGTACAGAGGCTCAAGCGCAAGGGCGCCAGTATTTCGAGTCATTGTTATGCTGTTTGGCAGGGAAAACGGTACAGGTGCAACGAAGACGGAGAAGTTACGTCCAGTCCATTCGGACGGACTTTGTGATAGAGAATGTATACGTTGTTCTGTGTCCAAAGCTTCTCGAGATGAGTCCAGCCGAGTGTCAAACACAGCGTTCAACGTTCAACGTTCAAGAAAGGCTTGCAGAAGACGTGTTGCCATATTGCAGAGAGAGATCCCCGACTCTGCAAGGTTCCATCGCGTCGAAATAGTAGCTTTCCCAGCCACGCTGATTCCTTATCGTATGCAAAAAATAAGTCACATTAGCTGTATATACAAACCCACATAATCTGCCAGTCGTAGGCAGCCCATAGGAGCCTAAAACGCTTGAAGTTGGGAATCTGAGATAGTGGCTCATAAGGGCCCAGTTTAGCTAATATGACATTCCATCACTCGTTCCTATTACACGATGAGCTCACACCACAACTTGAACGACCGCGAAGTCGAGAAACCCATTCCTTGCCATCTTTTCTTGCGCACAGATGACATAACACCAACACCATGGATATATTCTCCAGAAGAATGCGAACAGCTCACATCAAATTCTGTACAGGATGTTCCTCCAACTTCACAGAAAGATCTTTCACTTCCAATCGTTCCGTGTCGCCAGACTCAGTAGCTGGAACTGCACAGGCAAGATGGGAGTCCATGCGACAACATGTTCTTATGGCTGCTGGCCAGGATCGTCCTGGCACGCCGTCGTCATTCATGACACCTCTTCTACGACCTGCGCGGACAACTTCCTATTCATATTTCAGCAACCGCCATCAGCATTGTCATCGGCACTGTTTGCACGACCACCGTCGCACTCTCAGACACCAAAACCTGGCTCCAGGCTCGCAGCACGATGAGGATTTAAACATGTAGTCGACCACGCTTATGAGGCTGCCGGTGACGAGAATTACAAACGATGGTGTTGGAGATGCAAGGTTGGGGCAGATGGTTGTGTTGCTTGAGTTGGCGGGTAAGTTAAGAGAGTTGAGTAGGTTGAAGAGTTCGGTGAGTGGTGGTGGGAGTACTAGTGGGACGGCTGGAGTTTTTTTTTTTGCTGCGCTGGTGAGCTTTGACCTTTTCTCTTTTATAACCAACGATTGACTCTCTTGACTGGGTGGGGTATAGGGTAGCGATGCTGCAAAGCTGAGCAGATTTGTTGTAGGATTGGGGTTAAACTATCTGTTCTTATCAAAGTGAAGGTTCTGGCTGACGACTGGGAACCGCTATAGGTTGAAAATCGTTAGCTGAAGAAATGAGTATTGAAGGAAGAAACGCTTGCACTGTCACACGACTGGAGGAGTACTCGAAATGAAATGAATGGAAATTACCTCCCATTCCCATTCTACTCCTCCCATACAAATTTCTATCCTTTCAAGGCGTTCGTTTTGTGGCTTTGTACATGTTTGATCACCTCTATCAGCGTGTGCTCACGTCGTGCGGTGAGTCGTCCGATGATGGAGTTTGACTAAACTCGTAGCGTCGATATATGCACCGTCCAGTTGCACTACAAGCAGCTACACCGATGTGTGTTATCTTGGCGAACGTCTCCTCTAGCTGGGAATAGATATGGAATTTCGGGCGAATGGCGGCGAAGTGTTAACGTCTCGTTGGATGTCAAGAGATGGAGCTTATCTGAAGGAGAGAAACGTGCGGTGATCCATGCAGTGCCAGAGCTGAATGGCGCCCATGAATGCCTCGACGTGGAGCGCTGAGTGTGAGGGGCTCAGGTAAAGGCACGAAACCCTAAGCGTTCTTGCTGTTTTAGTGGGTCGAGTTGGCCAGCTATCTCGACACACTGACCAACTGGTTTGTCAGCTCTCATTTGCTTTCGAAACTAGGTAAAGATAGGCTCACCGTATTCAGCTACTGAGGTTCGCCGTCTGGTTTCTTCTTCCCATCTCGCTCGTAGTGCTAATTCAGGCTATCCTGCTTTGGTGTTCAGGAATTACAACTCTTCGAATGTGTGCTTCAACCCACTCTCATTACATCCCTGCCTAGGAGTACTTCTGCATCTGTCAGCCTCTCGCCCTTCCTACATCGAGAACCATATGTTCAACAACCTCGCCTCGACTCTCGACTCTACCCCTGCCTTCAGCACCATCAGTTCGACCTCCACTTCCTCCTTTTTGTAGAGGCCTTGAGTGCCGAAGATTCTATTCCATGCAATAATAGCGTCGTTCAGGTCTCTTGATTTGTCCAACTCGCATCGCTTCATGCCAGGCCTAGTTCTGTTGTCCACTTCCTAAAGAAGATCGTAATTGAGGCATCATCAGGGGTTGTTGTGGTGGGGGAACGCAGAGGTGATAATCAATTGTGAGTGTGATAAGCGCCTAGGGCCTCATCTAACTAATACGGTGTGCGGCTTAGAAGGCGTTATGTTCAGAATTAACATTAGAATCTACTCGAATTGTGGGCCAAAGTTACGTTAGTTAGTTCTCGAGAAATTGGTGAGCACACCCTCACATTATCGTGGAAAGTGAGGCGAAGGTGGAACGGGGTGATTAGCAGAGTCGCTTGATGAAAAAATGGTTTTCAACAGGGGTTTTGGATGCTGGTAAGGGTTCGTCATACTTGAGATGACGTGTGAAAGAATCGGCCTTGGACTTGAGGAGGGCTCTGAGTCAACTGATGGCAGGAGCACCACGTTCTATGCGTAGAAGTTCAGATACAAGGGCACTACCGGCCAGCAAGTTAATCCAGGGGACCAGGCCAGCATTCGGCGAAAGAAACGCCCTGACTGTGTATGCTGGTACGAAAGGAGATGAGTTGAAGGAAGTACATCAG
>KQ963291.1:11985-26608 GCA_001563735.1 Leucoagaricus sp. SymC.cos | reverse complement strand
AATTTATTATACAGTGCTTGATCACAGTCTATGTCTAACTATGTATGAATACAAAGCTAGAATTAAAACAAATAGAAAACAAGCTAAGAAAATTTTTATAGCTATAAAACATGAGAATATGAGACTGAAAATACTAGAGACATAAGAGAAATAGTGCTACTATCAGAGAAAAAGAGAGGATTAGGTACAAAAGAAAAGTTGGAGAGCCAACAGTAAGAAGAGAGACTAAGGTCAAGTCAAAGAAATAGACTAGATATAAAAAAAAAGTCAGAGAGCTGATGGCAAGAAGAGAGACTAAGGTCAAGTCAAAGAAATACTTATTAGTATAGCACAGCTACTAATCAGAATGCAAAGTAGAAGATGGGAACACAAAGATGCTAAGGCATAGCTCAGCATATCAATAAATTAGAGTGAAGAGAGATAAGAAGATAATGTTGTTGGCATTAAAAGTAAACACCTATAGATTATATGAGAGAAAGTCAATAAATTGACTTAGCATAGTGATGGGAATGTCTTTCCTGACATATAGAAGATATCCAATGATGATGTGTTTGTGAGATTTAATAAAAAAGCCACAGTAACAGTTAGTGGCTTTGTGAGATTTCTTTTATGCTTTTTCTGCTTAATACTGATATTTCTGCTTTACTCTTCATATTTTTTTCAATACTATGTCTGCTATTTATAATTTCATTGGTACTTTATATGTTACTACCCATTTTTCTCTATATACTCTCTCTTTATTCTATGTTATTTATTTTTATGATATCTCTGTTATTTCTATTACTGTAAGAGTTGTACTCTTATAATAGCCTTTATTTTATTTAATTCTTCATTCATTCTTTTCCTGTATCTATCATTAGATATATTATACCAATTTTCTGTTATTATTATCTACTACTTAATATAATATCATGTAATCCTGGTCAGTATCCCTATTTGAGAGCTGATCTTAAACCTACACTACAAATACATATCTAATATGACCTGGACTTATCATACTTTAGTGTAACTTAAGGTTAAGTTCTAATATTTATAAGGCAAAGCTATATATTTTTTATAATATCTCTGCATATTGCACATGTAAATGCATGTAGCCATATCATCACTGAAAATAACAGTGATATTGTTGCAACAATCTCACTCAAAACTTTAGCCTTGCCAATTTAACTTTATTCAATAACTTCTCAAGGAAGTCATCTGCTAAGTTATTTCAAAGACCCAAATAATAATGCAACAGTGTCATATAATGTCAACAATCCACACTGGAGCACCACACTCACTATGAAGGTGCTGACTAATCAGAGTATAGATACACATGAGGTCAGATATCTCACATAGTAATCTCAAAGAAATCTCTAGAGAAATCTGGATTTCTCATCAATCTCATTACTGGTCTTTAGGCCCTTGATGTTGGAAACCTGTCCTCTTCTGATCAGGTTGAAGCAGCTACTGTGGCAGTTGCTGAGGTCTTTTTCTTGGCATGGAATGCTTATGCCAAGAAGATTGTTGTTACCATACACTCTAAGTTTTGGTAAAATGATGAGTGTATATATGCTATTGCCAGATATCAGATGTCTAAGGACTCTACTCACTGGAAGTTGTTTCACAAGGCTGCCCACCAGGCTAAGCAGCATTTCTTGATGCACACATTGAGGAGATTGTAACTGAGAATAAATAACCTTGGAACCTTATAGCCTAGGTCAAGCCTTGTCAGCTCCCACTATGTGAGGCCATCTTGCATTGGGGGAAGTCTTACCATGATATCAATATCCTGTGAAGGGCACTGGATGAGACCTACAACACTGCCTCTGGGCAGCCTTGTGATCTCAGTGTGTTAGAGGAGCTGACTCTGCTAGCAGAGTGGGACTGGGTTCCTTTTTTAGGATTGGAGATGTTCGAGGCACTTCAGATATGCTTCTCACATTCTTCCCCTGGCCTGGACCATGTTATGTGGGTCTATTTGAAGGAGGTACTCTCTGATGACATTGTTTTGGGAAACTTCCTTAAACTGGCTAACACCTGTCTTGAGATGGGATATTGGCCTTCTTATTTCAAGGAGTCTATTTCCATGGTTATTCTTAAACCTGAAAAGCCTTCTTATTTGACACCCAAGTCACTTAGGCCTATTGTGCTGCTTAATATGATTGAGAAACTTATTGAGAAGATGCTCTTGGCACATCTTCAGTTTAATGGCATCAAATTTGGCATCTTCATTCTAATTAGCTAAGTAGAATTCAACAAAGGTCAACTGAGGATGCTGGTTTATTCCTTACTCACTGGGTTAAGGTTGGATGGGCTAAAGGACTCAAGACAAGTATTGTCACTTTTGACATTGCTCAGTTCTTCCCATCTTTGAACTATGAGATGCTCATAGCCATTCTTTCCAGACAGAGTTTTCCAGCAAATGTGTGCTAGTTCTTTGCTTCTTATTTTGTTAGCAGGAGGACAAAATATCTTTGAAACTTGTCCTCCTCTGTATATTATCCTGCTGATATGGACATTGGTCAGGGCTCTGCCCTCTCCTCTGTTCTTTTGGCATTGTACTTAGCTCCTGTTATTAAGCTATTTGACTTGCAGATGTCATATCTTGAGTGTAATGTCCTCTCTTATGTTGATGATGGTATCCTCATCACTTAGGCTTGAGAGCTTGCTGGCAATCTTATATACATTAAGCAGGTCTATAGTTTTGTTTTTGAACTTTTTGTGGTATTTGGACTTGTGCTAGAGCACAGTAAGTCCAAGCTCTTCCATTTCTCTCATTGTAAGAATGACAATAATCCCCCCATTGATCTGGGATATGTCCTTTACATGGGTAATTCTCCTTTATGCCCAAAGACCTTTTAGAGGTATCTGGGCTTTTACTTTGACTGCTAGCTCAATTTCCATGAGTACGTGCAGTATTATTCTACTAAGGCTATCTCTACTATTGAAGAGGATATTGAAGGTATATAACAATAACAAGTGTACCAGCTGAATAGCTAGCACTAACCTCAAATGTGTTTGAGGGGGAAAGCAAACAGATTTAGAAAGGTGTATAGTCTTTGAGAATATATGACTATAAGACTTGTGATAAACTCAGAAATTCAATGCAAACTTGAAATGCCTCTGACTAATGATTTTACTATTCACAAATACTTTGAAAACTCATTTGAGTCACAACTGATGACTTAAGATAATACTTAATTAGAAAAACTAATCTACTCCTGAATTTCCTAATAACTCTGTCTAATTTGGTCAACTAGACCTTGAATTATCTACACAGCCACATGACAGGTGCTGATACAATTGATTCCTTACTAGCTACTTAGCCCTAGTACTTTGTAGTATTTCTTATAACACACTGGTTGAGTTATAGAATTCTCCTGAAGTTTCTTAATTTTCTAGCAAATATCTTTCTGCACTTCAAGTTGGTTTCTGTGAACTGAAGATAACTGTTTATATCACTCAAAAATACTAGATTGTGGATGTCACAACCCTATAGCACTTGGAGGCATGGATTCCCTTGCCTTTCCTTTGCTGCAGGGCTTCTTTTATATTGTTTTTTGTAGATACAGAAAAAGAAAGTACTCAAAAGACTTCCAGTATTACAAATATCTATTAGAGTACAAATATGACAAACAGATAATTGGAAAATAGTATAGGTAGTCTCTATTATGCATTGCCAAATAGACAAGCCAGATGGATAAGAAGTTTTTCTGAGTGCTTATAGGTGTAGCTAGGAAGCTATGGATAGTTTTTTTTTATAAGCTTAAATATTCCTTTATTCACAATTTTCCTGTGGAGTGCTCAGTTAGCTTTATAGTATTGCACTGCCTTCAATATAGTTTCTTATCAAGCAGTAGCTTGGCTGATGCACTTCCCATAGCTAGATTGCATAGATGGGATAGTAATTTTCTTAGGTGTGACACTTTGTATTTTGAATCTTCTAATCTGGTCAAAACCCTTTTTTTAGCTATCTTTAGCTTAGTCAGAACTATTCTTGGTGCAGAACTCCTATAACTTCCTAAAACAGCTCTATGGTGATCATGGTATTGTGAGATTGAGGGTTCAAATCCCTGCTCAGTACATAGTAGTAGGCAGCTATACTAGGTAGTCAGTCTTGTCTGCTATACTGGTTGACCTAGTATTTCTCATATTGTAGCTTTATAGCTATACCATTATAGTAGTCTCTTGGTAGTTTCTTAGAGACTTAGCATTAGTTCTTTATTTAATACTAAGTGTATATTCACAAAAATTAAGTAAATATATATTTATTCTTAATTTATGTGTTATATCTCCCCCTTACCCAACTTTGGCTGTTCTCAGCCTTTTGGTGGATATACTCTAGAACTTTCTCAATGTTTCCTAAGCCACCAGAGTCTTGTGGCCTGTAGTCCTTGATAGTTGGCCTTGCACAAAGTTTACTTTTAATTGCAGTTCCTATGTGTGGCATACTTCTGTGAATCTCTAATAAATCACACATCCTAATTCTATTACTTTTTAGCTTTCCTGACTCATCAATGTGGTATAGTTAGCCAACAAAGAAGCTACTTTTCCTTGTCAGATCTCAGTATTCCTATGAGGTAGATTCTGCCAATTATATGTTGCACCTACTGCTATAATTAAGCTTTGATTTATGTTTCTTCAGTACTGTCACTCTTTGGATGCTTAAGAATATTTAGTAGGGGTCAGATATTTAAGGACAGACTTATTAGCTTTTTTGCCTAAGTCTCTGACCTTTGTTCTTCTACTCTGTGTTTCTTAACAGCCTCTCTTTATTATAAGTATAGCCCATAAGTTTTTCTTTCTTATTACTTTCTTTATATTACTGTGATGTTGACTTGCTTATAAGTAGCTTCTTATTCTTATATTAAGGAGAGCAACATGCCAGACAAGTCAAGTGAGCCCTGCTCACAGTTATCCTCAAGCACAGAGAAGCCCTTGACTCCAAAATCTTTAAGAAAGAAGAAGGTCACATTAAGTATGCCTGCTCTCTGTAAGTCACATTATTATTTCTTATTTATTCCTGCATACTGATATCTTAGACTACTTGTCTTTAGGTAGCTGCACCTCAACTTCCAGTCCAAGAAAGCACTTCTATACTGATGAGTCAAGACCAAGCTTCAGCCTCTTTGTCTCCTCAAAAATGCTATATATATTGTTTTGTCTCTTAGTTTTCTTAAATTAGTTTAGATACTAACTGATCTTTTCAGATTATTCCAAAACAGCCCCTCATGCAAAGTCACCTTCTAAGAAGGCTGCTGCCTTAGTAGAGAGTGAGGAAAGTTAGGAAGAACCTCTGTCAAAATAGGCTCAAACCTCTGATACTTTTACTAAGTCTCAAGTGATTTCTCCTGTTTCTGTTATTAAAATCACTTTGAAGCCTCCTACTGTAAAGAAGTTGAAGTCTTGCAAGTCCTCAAAGAAGTTAAAGGCCCTGAAGAGTCCTCCTGCTCCAGTTATGATACCTAAGTTACCTCATGTCTTGAGATCTGCTTTGGCTCCTTCTAAGACTACAACTATAAAAGCTTTATTATTGAAGATGCTCATTGAGGACTATTCTGCTGACAAGTCTACTGCTTCACCTCTAGCTTCAATCAGAATACCCCTGTTGACCAAGAATAATCACAAGAAGGTACCTCACAAAATTTGTGGCTCAACTATCTAGATGAACTATAGGTTTTATTTCTTTTTGTGCTTTTCTGTTGATTCTTAGCTGACTGGTTACTTATTTATTTTAGCTGCTGAGTCTATCTATGAAATCAATGCACATGTAGGCACTACTTCTCTGGTTACTTTGGACATCTTGAAGGAATTATTCATCCTCCCTAATGCCTATAAAGTTAGTAGCCTTCTTTTTTTTTGTTTATTTTTCTATTTTTTGTTCATATTTCCTTTTTATTTAGCTGGAACAGAGCACCAAGTGTCTCTGGTGCATCAACATTAGCTGTAAATATACTTGATGCCTCCCTAGTCAATCTTGTGCCAAGTGTGCCTCTGAGAACCACAAGAGGTGTGCATTTGCTACTTCCAACACTATGCTTTTTACCCACAATGCTGAACTCTATTGTGTGGCCATTGGGGGTTTTCCAAGTAAGTGGCTATGTATTTAGCTAAATATTTTTCTTATTATTCTTTATCTTTGTTTTCTATAGATTTTGCTCATTGTCTCCAGACTCTCATCACTGCTCATGCCCAAATTCAGTTCACACAACAAAGTCTTTCCTATTCAGTCAAGTAATACTGTTTTCAGCTTATAAACCTCCTCTATAACATTTGCTGTATGCTCAAGGCTAATAACTTCCAATTTCTTACTGAGATAGGTCTTCTGACCAATCTGGACCTTTTTATCCAAGGTCTGAAGACTGCCACTAGTAGTCTATTGGTATCTAAAGTGACTGAAGACCTTAGTCAATGTCTCAAAGCTACTTATGAGTTTTACTTGTAGATGATTACTCTCTTAAACCAGGCCTCTGATGACACTAAGAACTTTGGCTTGCCTAAGCTCTCTTTTCATCCTGATTTTTTTTTTTTTTTAATTTCATAAATTTATATACCAGTGCATGATAGCAGTCTAGTCACAAATACAACAAGTATCTACAGTAATCTACAAAAGACACCAAAACAACATCCTCTGCAGCTCAGCTGAACATAGCAGCCTACACCAAAAGATAAGCCCTCCCTCTACCTAAGGATGAACAGAGAAGCAGGTAATATGCCCATGCCCACAGCACCATACTTCCCAGCACTGCACATTAAGGCCAAGCTAGCACAGCCCCCATCAGCAGCCAATGCCAGACCCTCCAGGACCCAAAAAGGCCCCAGAGAACCTAGCAACTACTGAAGGGTGGCTGCACCATTATTATCTCCCAAGAAGATGCACAAAGGAGAATGCCCTAGGGTTTTCCCTGCAGAAATCCAACAGCTCTTTTCAATATTTAGGGAAGTGCCAAGGGTCACTGAAGTTGCTACACTTGGTCAACACATGCTCACAGGTCTGCCAATTGGTGAACCCACAAGGGCAGGAGTAGTCATGGGAAAGATTAAAATGACATCTAAACTCCCCAATAGGTGCATAATTGAGAACTGCTCTGCACACATGTGCATAGAATGGGAAATCATGCAAATGCTTAAGCCAGGTATCCCCAGAGAGGTATGTGGGTGTCATATGCTTGCCCCTCTCATCAGTGAGGTGCAAAAAATCTCTCCTGGAGGAGCTCAAACAAGTGAACTGCCTAGTCCACTCATTGCAACAAGCCTGAGCCTTGGCTGTATGTAGATAGTTAAGAGTAGTGAAGGGATGAGCCCTCACCAACTCTCAGACAGCAGGGTCCATAGTGTATCTATGGACTGTGTGATATAATGGCCACTCCAAAGAGAAGCAGACCTGTACAAATGCAAAGGTGTGAGAGGGATCTTCCTCAAGCCACCTATCCAGACAACAACAGACAAGCAGAGCCAGGGCCTGCCCACTGCTGACAGAAGGGTCTACCACCCTCCTAGCTGAAGCCAGGTGATTGGTGAATAATACAATGTGACAAGTACCCTCCTACATGTACATAGCAAAGACACCCATATAAATAGCATGAAGCTCTGCATCAGGAGTAGTAACCCTGCCCATGGACTGTTCCTACATGCATGTAGCAAAGACGCCCATATGAATGGCATGAAGCTCTTCATCAGAAGTAGTAACCCTGCCCATGGACTAGCATATCTGCTGAACTGGCATGCTGCCTGCCCAAACCCAAGCCACTGAGACAGCCTGGTAAGCCCTGTCATGACCCACTGATGCATCAGTGGCCACAACAATGCAGTCATCCAGCACCAGAGCCCTGTTGAGCTCCACATTCAGAATATGCAGGACATTGATGTCCTCCTCACAAGGGGAGAACTCAGTGATCCAGATGCAGTCTGAAAACCAGTACATAAGATACCTTCCTGGACAAGCTTCTGGTGCATCAGCATCAAAAGTCTCCAGGGTGACAGAAAGGCTGAGATACAAAAGGGTATCCACAACAGCATACTGGACCTTCTCAATAGAGCAGCCCAGCCTGATAAAGTGGTATTGATGGGGATTGACACCAGAAAACTCCCTAGTCCCCAGAAACTGTCTGGTAGAGTGGGTAGATAAAAGGGTGAGGACATGATATGCTACACACACCCTCAACTTCTGAAGATGCAAATACATAGGGATAAGGCCAGCAAGTGCCTCAACCCCACCAGATGGGGAGGTGTAAAAAGCACCCATGATCTAGATAGCAGCATGATGCTGTATCTTGTTAAGAGAGATGAGATGGGCCTTGTGGGGATAGAGGCCATGACACCAAAGATGAAAGCCATATGTAGTGATAGGCACTATACAGAACCTGTAGAGCAAATGCTTCTGCTTAGAAGACAGACCCCTGAGTGAGTTACCAAGCATCTCCATGGCGCAAATGGTAGAGATGGCCTTAGTCGAGTAATACTGCACATGCTCATGAAAAGTAAGCTGATGGTCAAAGTAAAATCCCAGATATCTCCAGAAGGTCTTAGGGTGTAGAGGAGAGTCACCTGTATAGAGCACATATCCCAAATCAATAGGTGGATTATTGTCATTCTTATGCTGAGAGAAATAGAAGAGTTTGGACTTGTTGTGCTCAAGCACAAGCCTAAACATGACAAAGAGTTCATAAACAAATCCATAGGCCTGCTTAAGGCAAATGAGATTATCAGCAAGCTCCCAAGCCTGTATGATGAGGGTGCCATCATCAATATAAAAGAGGATGTCACACTCAAGATGAGACGTCCACAAGTTAAACAGTTTAATAACTGGAGCAAGATAGAGAGTGGACAAGACAGGGGACAGAGCAGACCCCTGACTGATGCCCACATCAGCAGGATCTCATCCTGATCTCATGCTCACTTCTTATCTTTGCATCAGTACTTCAGGCTCCTTAAAGACCTCAAAGAGCAAGGCTAAAGCCAAGATACTTTTACTGCCTTTATCTGAAGAGAAAGAGATAGATGAGCTTGATGAGTCAGAGGTATTCTCTGAGAGCTCTTCCAGTGAGTAGGTTTCCTAGTTTTTTCTTTCTTGATACATGGACCACTTTTTCATTGTATTTTTATTTTTATTTTTATTTTAGACATTGTATTATTTAGGGAAGGAAGACTAAGTAGCTCTGGAGGACTTTGTTGGCATCTTGGACTCATACATCAATTTTCTGTATAATGCATTCTATCTGTACCCACAATTTCTAAATATTTCTTGATCTCTATATTTTATCAATTGTGTGATAAGTGTATGAAAATCATGAAAAATTCTCTAAGTCTATTGCCTCTGAGTCTGACTTTGGTAAACTCCATGAGTTTATTTCTAGTACTTTTCTTCTCTTCCTCTTTTACCAAAGTCAGTGAAGTGTTGACATTGATAAGATTGCTAATACAATTGTTATAACCTTAAGAGCAAACTCAGGTTACAACAGAGGCAAAGGCTTGAGAGCGATAAGGGAAAAGTACAATTGGTAAAGCATAAGGAATACAGGGCTCTACCTAAGGTACTTATACTAGGAACATGAGGTAACACAGAGTATACAGAAATAGGAGACACAGAGTAACACCAGGTATTAGAAAATAAATACTGCAGTCCATGTAACTATCCAGAGTAATCCACCCAGAGTTGTAACATCACCTCCTCCTCAGAGTTCATGTCCTCATGAATAGGCAACTAGTGTAAAGGTCCTTTCTAAGATAGAACATAGTGACAGAAAAGATACCTGATGGGAGTAACTGTAGTCCTTCAGTGAAGAGAAAGGTACCTCTCATAGACTCTATATGTACAGCAGGAAGAGGTGTTGATAGCTTACTTCTATCCTTTGACAATGAATCTTGAGAGGTCCTTCTTAGCTCATGTAATTGTAAACTGAGTGTGATGTTTATCACAGCCAATAAAGAAGGGGATGTTGTCTGGACCTCCTTTGTAGATGGTGATGTGACTGGTTTTGAATCGAGCCTGGGTATTGGCATAATGCTGTAGGAATTCATAGACTACCTGAGACCAATAGTTGTTATCACTTTCTCCATGTTTCCATAAGGTGTAGAATTGATTGGGGGCAATAAAGTAGGTAGGGGTGGATATCTTGAGTGAGTCAGCATCTTGGTGCTAAAGAAACTTGTGAAGGGCATGGGCATCTTCGATGGCTGTGGGTCCTACCATACTATTAGCAGAGGTGTCATTAGAGTCATAGTCATCCATTTCAATGTTTTGTTCCCTAGCTGTATCTGTTGGTAGTTCAGTGGGATCTTCAGTTGTAGCAGGGGCTGGGGGAGTGCATTTGCTGGTAGGGAGTGGAACAGGGTATGGGTCAGTTTGTGTGTAGGACTGGGTGACTTCAGCAATGTGATTGATGATAAACTGTTCTTCAATGTTGTTACATTCATGGAGATGTTCAGTGAGGATGCATTGGAGTGAGTGTGTCTTGGGCACAAGACATGCACTGTGAGCATAGTGAAGAGTGGCTGAGATGTGTTCAATGAAATCCTGGGCATCCGACCCCTGATGGCTTCCAGCACACAATTCAATAACATTCTCTTCTAGGTCTGCTAAGATCGTGGTGAGGCTGTGTGCAGATTCTACAAAAGACTGGAGTTGTTCTTCTAATACAGCAAGGGCATTGATAGAGTGGGTGAGATCATTGTAGAGATATAGTGGGTCTTGGAGAACCTGGTTATGTGGTTCTACTTTCTCCATGTTGACATGTCCTATGTCTGATGTCATTATTTTCTCAGTTGGCTTAAAGGCTAATGGTTTGACTTTGGCTGTGGTGCGTTTGGCTGCTTAGAGGGTAGTGGGTAAGAGAGCTTCAGATTTCTTAGAGGTTGACAAGAGAGTTGTTGCAGTTGGGTAGGGTTTGATAAATGACATTGCAATCAATAGAGTGATCATATTCAGCAGTGATGATGGAGGCAGTGATGACAACGATGAGAGCAGTAGAGGCAATTACAAAGATAGTGATGTAGACTTGTTTGGGAGTAACCAGTACTGGAGTGATAGCCAGGTTGTGTTGACTGGGTCTGTGGTCCTTAACATGGTTTTTATCTGATTTTCGAGTTTCACTCCCCTCCTCAATTAGGTTTGCTCTGAGAACCTATCAAGGTATTCCTGGATTGCCTCCTCTGCATTTGACAGATGGGACTTGGATAACCACTGATCTTCTTTATCACCATAGCCCTTCTAGTAAACCAGATACTGGACCCCTCTACCCTGTTTTTGGTGACCTCAGATTTCCTCTACTTCCCATTCTTCCTCAGCATTGATCAGGTCTGGTGGTGGAGGTGGAGGTTGCTGTTAGATCAAAAACTGGGATTTTCTTGCCAGTAATAGGAGTACCTCATTGAAGACATCATGAATAATCTACTGAGGTAGTAACTTGAGCCAATATGCTCCATTTCCAATCACCTCTGAAACAGGAAAAAGCCTATATCTCTGGTAATCCAGCTTCTTGCTTGGGTGACTTGTCTTAATGTTGGATGCTTCCAACCATACACTATCTCCTACTTGGTAATTTTGGGCATCCTTTTGTTTTCTATCATATATAACTGCCATGCTCTTCTAGTTTTGTTCCATGCTATTTGTGGCAATCTCCTATGCTTTGCTGAGGTTATTGACAAATTCTTTCACTGCTAGTGCTGGCAACAATGTCATGGTGATTCTCTTCCATGGGTGTCTTCTATAATTCAAGTAGAATGGGGAGTGATATGTTGCCAAGTGCTGCTTGTCATTGTAGTGGAATTCTGCTGCTGTGAGCCATAATGTCCAATTATTCTGTTTATAGCTGATATATTTCCGTAGGGAGTTCTCAACTTCTTGATTGATCTGTTCCATTTGCCTATCCATTTGGGGGTGATATATGGTTAATAGGGCCTGTGTGATCCCAAATGCTTTACATAAATCTTTCATAAATTTAGAAGCAAACTATGGTCCTCAATCACTGACAATCTTTCTTGGTAATCCATGTAGTTTCCAGATGTGGTCCCAATATAGAATGGCTAGTTGTTCTGCTGTCAGGGATGTAGAGATGGGTAGGATGCATATCATCTTGCTGAAATGATCCACCACAACTAGAATAGCATCATATCTATTGGAAAGAGGTAAGGGCCCAATAAGATCTACTGAGATTTCTTTCTATGGGTGTGTTGGAACAGGTAGGGAATATAGTGGTGCTGCTTTTCACTCTTGATGGATTTGTGTTCTCTGGCAAATGTCACAACCTCCTATAAATTTCTTCACATCTCATCTCATACCAGACCACCAGAAGTCTCTTGCCAAGACATCTAGTGTTCAGTGTTGGCCTGGATGTCCTGCATTTGGTGCTTCATGGAATTTCTGTATGATTCGTGACTGCAGACCATCTCCCAGTGGTACATAGATCCTCTCTTGATACTGGACTAATCTGTCTTTTTCTCTAAATCCTTTGGAGGGGTCTTTGAGTCCTCTCATTACCTCAGTTTCTTAGATTTTGTAGTTTTGGACTTGCTGCTCAATATCCATGCCAATAATAACCTTGAAACATGCCTCCTGTAATAGGATGATGGGAATGGTGGTTTTATTCATGATGTTTACCCTTCGTACTAGGTTTTTCAGGAAAGTGACTTCCTTGTCATCTTTCTTCCAATTGGGTTTGTCACAGTGAGAGAGAATGTCAGCTTTTGTGTTAGTCTTGCTAGGGATATGCCTAATGATGAAATCATAGTCTTGTTGTTTGAGATACTATCACATCTGTCTCCCATTGAGTTTTTGTGATTCTCTAAAATACTTTAGGTTCTTATAGTCTGTCCAAACTTCAAATATTTCCCATGCATCCAGAAGGTATTGCTGCCAGACTTGTAATGACTCCATGATAGCGAGAAGTTCCTTATTATAGATCTTGTAATTTTGCTCTGCTGGGCTCATGGTATATGACATGAATGCTATTGGGTACTATTTATTGTCCTGTTCTTGAGATAGAATGGCATCTATGGCATATCTGGATACATTAGTTTCTACTTGGAATTTACCATCTGGTCAAGGGAGGGTCAATACAGGTTCTTTGGTAATGCATTGTTTCAGTGTGTCAAATGATTTTTGCTCATCAGGTCCCTATTTCCAGTTTGTTTTGCTCTTGAGGGTATTGAGTAGTCCTGCAATGTTACTGAACCCTTCTATGAATCTTCAATAGAAGTTGACAAAGCCTAGGAAGCTTTCCACTCCTTTGACATTAGAGGGAGTGTTTCAACTCCTTATGGCCTCAATCTTCTGTTGTTCTATCTTGATCTTCCCATTTCCCACTTTGACTCCTAAAATTGGCACTTTTGATACTCCAAACTCACACTTGGATCATTTGAAATACAAGTTGTGTTTAGCTGCAATTTTCAGAAATTGTAGTGTTCATTTTTGAAGTTCCTTTTCTGACTAGGTAGAGATGACAAAATCATCCATGTAGTTTGTCAAGGTGCTATCATGGATCATCTCCCTAAATATGGTAGTCATTATTCATGAAAAGGTGGCAGAGGAGTTGCATGAGCCAAAGAACATGACTGTGGGTTTGAATAGCCCATGATTGGTCAAAAAGACTGCTTTTCACTTGTCTTCCTCTTTGATATGGACATTGTTGTAGCCCCAAATGATATTGAATTTGTTGAAAATCTTGGCATCCTTGAGTCAATCTATCACTTTACTGATGAGGGAGATGGGCATTTTGTCTTTGATTGTATGTTGATTAATTTTCCAATAATCTTGTACCAATTGTTTCAACCCATTCTTTTTTGGAATGAAGAAACATGGAGTAGCATATTGTGATTTTGAGACTTATATTCTCCCTGATTTTAGATTTTCATCTACAAAGGCATTAAGTTCTTCTTCTTCCTTCAGAGTCATGAGGTATATCTTTGCTCAAAGTTCTGAGGGTGCATTTTCTGTTAGTTTGATCTCATGGTCCCATTGTGTATGATTGGAGAGTCTGTCGAAATTGGTTTTATTAAACAGGTGGATATACTTCTTCATATAGGTTGGTAAGTCAGTGGCTGTGGTCAGATCTGGCTGTTTCTCTTCTTCCTCATCCAATTCCTGTATTTGAAGTTTTTGAATATGGGGCTCAATGCATATATCACAATGAGGAATGTTATAACTGGGGGGGCACCTTGTGAATTTGATAATACTGTTTTTCCAATCAATCTCAGAGTTATGGTGAATTAGCCAGTCATGTCCTAGAAACATATCTGCAGAGTCTAATATTGTGACTACTGCTTTGATTTGCTCTTGGTGACCATGGGTGTCAAGTATGATATTGGCATAGTGGGTGATGGGTTTATGACCACTCAGGGTACTATCTGCATTAAAGACTTTGAAAGAGGCATTGATTGACTTTACTGGTATTTCTAGTTTCTTGATTTTATCTTCTGATATACAGGTATGGGTGCATCCTGAGTCAATGAGGGCTTTGACTGTTGCTTGTTGGTTTACCGTGGGGGTGGTGAGGAGTTTGCACTGAGAGTTCCATTGTTGGGAAATAATATATTACAGAGATTGTGAGACAGAAACTCTATGATTATAGGCTCAAAAGTTTACACATCTTGCTTTGAGCCTTCTACAAAACCCTCCTCATTTGCTTTCTTCTCTCCTTCTGGT
>KQ963290.1:1592-21703 GCA_001563735.1 Leucoagaricus sp. SymC.cos | reverse complement strand
AGAGGTTCTTGATAAGGCAGACAGCCTTTTGGAAGTAGACGAAGATTACGATTCTGATGTGGAGGTTGAGCAGGTAGTGGTGATGGTGGTGGTGATGGTGGTGGTGGTGATGGTGATGGTAGTGGTAGTGGTGGCAATAATGGTGATAGTGGTGATAACAGTGGTGGTGGTGGTGGAAAGTTGTTTTCTATCTCTTCTTCCTCCTCCTCTTCTTCTTCCTCCTCCTCCTCCTGGTCATAGTTGTTATTCTCTTGAGAATGTTGTAGATGCTCTGCAAACTGCTGAGCAAGGTCATCACCTCCTATCTCATCCTCTTCTTCTTCCTGAATAGGTTCTTCTTCAACTTCATTTCTCCATTGCTGAAGATTTTCCTGCCATTGACGTAATTGTACTTGTTGTTGTTGCTCTACTTCTCTCTGATGTTCAACTCTCAAATTCTCTTCTAGCTGTCTGTGTACTCGTAACCGCTCATTTTCCTCCTCTCTAAGCTGCTCTTCCAACTGTCTCTGTACATATAACCGCATATTTGCCTCTTCTCTATTCTGTTCTTCTAGCTGTCTCTGTATTTGCAACTGTTGATTTGCCTCCCATATAGCTCGCTCTACTTGCAATTGACGTTGAGCTTCTCGATGTGCTTCATCTTCTCTTTCCTGTTGCTGTTGTCGTTGAACATTTAATTGTTGCTGATAAAGCAATAACTGCTCTCTTGCTTCTCTTGCTACATGTTCCTCCTCTAAATGTAAAAGTCTCTGTCGATTTCGATATTCTGCTATTGCAGCATCAAGATCTAGTGGTGGTGAAGGTTGTCGTTCAAGATTTTGATACTGATAATGATTTCGATGTTGAACAGGATGAGGAGGAATATTTTCAAGCCTTAAGATTGGCTGATCAAAGTCATCTAGGATAATAGTTTGAGGAATTTGTGCAGCTAATAATGCTCCTATATTCACAGGAGGACGCATGACAGGGGTTGGAGATAAAGGACGTGGTGGTAAAGAAGGTGGCAGCTCATTTCTCCGCTCTCGTCGAATATCAGGACTTGTCATCTGCAAGCGTTCATTACGTTCATTAGCACGTGCAGCTTCACGATCTTGTTCAGGTGTAACAGGAGTAGAGAGACGATTTCTGAAAAATAAATTATCAATATATTTAAAGAAATATAAACAGATATAAATATATACTTACATCATCTGCAAGTTCTCATTATATTCATGATTTTGTTCAGATGTAACAGGAGTAGAGGGACAGTTCCTGAAAAAATAAATTATTAATATCTTGTAGAATATAATAAATATAAATATATACTAACATCTTTGAAAACAGAGTTTAATATAGCAATAGAACACTAATACAGATCCAAAATCCAAGAAATATATACAGAATAGCTCTTTGGGACAACCCAACAGAATCTAAACTGCAAGGAGAGAATGAACTACAGAATAGCTCTTTGGTTTTCATTAGCACGTGCAGCTTCACGATCTTGTTCAGGTGTAACAGGAGTAGAGAGACGATTTCTGAAAAATAAATTATCAATATATTTAAAGAAATATAAACAGATATAAATATATACTTACATCATCTGCAAGTTCTCATTATATTCATGATTTTGTTCAGATGTAACAGGAGTAGAGGGACAGTTCCTGAAAAAATAAATTATTAATATCTTGTAGAATATAATAAATATAAATATATACTAACATCTTTGAAAACAGAGTTTAATATAGCAATAGAACACTAATACAGATCCAAAATCCAAGAAATATATACAGAATAGCTCTTTGGGACAACCCAACAGAATCTAAACTAACCAGCAGACAACTCCTAAGAGAAAGCCAGGTAGTAGAGACTTTACTGAGCTTCACCTTGATCTACAGAGCAAAATACTCTTCACTTTTCACCCTGACCACACATAGACAGCTAAAACAATCAAGGCACACACTTTGCTCTGTTTTAAACACATATTAAATAATAATTATAGTTAAATAGAGTTGGTCCGTCGAGGGTGCACGGCACCTACAGCAGGTGTAAACACAGCCCGAAATGATTGGATCAGTCAAAAGAATACAAAAGATGCTTTGTCAGAACTGACTAATGCTGAGTAATGGCTGACCAATGCTGACTAAAATTTGTCAGCACTCCCTAACCCCAGTGCCAGCCCATTCATTTTAGCCCTAACCTCACTATATTCAGGGCCCGTGGGATTCCTCGTCCCATAATTCTTAGATGATGATGATTAGATCAATCGACGGCTGCTGTCGAAATCTCGTCAGACGGAATCAGTCATAAAAAAAAGACGCGGGAGTGTACTCTAGGTACAGTCTCCCTGAACAAACTGAAACAATTTTTTTCGGGGTTCGTCGGCAGCGGAGGAGCAAGGAAGCGGTTTTGTAAACTCCATAGTGAAATACAGTACCGGACGTCACTAGTATTTGACACCCAAGAAGAGTAGTCCCCTTCTCGCCAACTCCACAGCTTCTTCAAGGTCTCTCCCGTCCGCGCTTGTCCATTTCACGTCCAACTCCTCCGGCGCTTTTCCAGATTTCAGCGCAGTCTCGAACTGAGCCTTTCGTGCATTGAGCGCGGCCATTTTCCTGGGATCTGAGTGACCTGTGAATATGATGAATGCGGTACGGGGCGGTAAGCTCGCGTGAATGGTCGTAAGATGGTTGTTGAGCACTCGGAGTGTTTCGTTAAGGGCCTCCTGGGTTGGAGGAGGCGTAGGAGGCGGTGGCGGGGCATCTGACGTTGACTTTGGTGTGGTCCCTTTGTCAGAGAAAATGTGAGGTCAGCAACCAAGGTGATGTAAGGACAAAGTCCCCGACTTACATCCTTGGGTGTTCGCCAAACTCATCAATCTCGCAAACGTAAAGTGATGGGAAGGAATAACGTCCAGAAGTTGTTTGACAACTTCCTCATCACTCGTACAACCGATCGCCGTGCTCGCTTTGCTTCCGTGCATAACCGCCGGATTGCCATGATCGACGACCGCTGACCTGATACTATCAGCGCCTCCCCCTGCACGTCTCGTCGACCGACCCATCCGTTCGAAGATGGACTCGAAGTCCACTTTGAATTCTCCGAACCCTGGTCCACTTTCGATCTTTTTCTTGAGTAGGTCCAAACATGCTCGAGCGTCTTCTTCAGGGTCGTGTCCGCCGTCCCCACGCGTTTGGATTTCCCGTTCACACCACCTTTTCGTGAGCCATGCTAGACCTGGTTTCAAGGGTCGACCGCGGGGGTGATGGTAGATGACAGCGGTGTCAATACAAAGAGGGTGACAGATTTTGAGAGCTTTAAGGTCAGATTCTAGTGAATGTCCGAGTAGAATCGGTGTTAAGGTCGGAGGAGGTTCAGTCCCGTTCGTTGAGAAAGGGTTAGGTGGTGGATGGGAAAGGAGTCGAAGGATGTGAGCCTGAACTTGGGCATGCGTCGTTGTTATACCTGCCAATGCTTCTGCGGTGATACCAGACCACCTACAGAGAAGAATGAGAAGTGAATTTGAGACGAAGGGGGATATAGTTGTACCTGGTGAGATAATCTGTTATCGGTTTGGCTGGCTTGACGAGCTGGTCATATACAACGATTCCCGTATGGAAGTCAACGACACAAACGCGCGTCAATGCCTTGCCATCTTCTGTCAAGCACTAAATTGAGGTGAGAATGGTAGAGATGTAACCAAAATTTGGAACGTACCATTTCACAATCAATTGCAAAGACCCGTTGCTTCGGCGTATTCTTTTTCTGCTCCACAGTTAGTTCCATCGGTTGGGACGTCTCAACCCATCCTTCGGGTTTTTGGAAGACGTCGGCCATGTAAGAAGGAACGGGGTAGTCGTTCTCAATCATTTGTTGAAGGGACAGTGTATATTGGGCAGGATCTTTTTTTTTTTGCTTGCTGGATTCTGCTGCGGCAGGAAGTGAGTCGGTGAGACATTTGGCCAAGGATAAACACGTACAGCTAAGCCTCTGAGCAATCCGCCTCTTTTTCTCTTCGCCACTTATCGGACCATTGAAAAACGTGCTCAGCACACTGTGCATCCTTGTTTGATCTCCTGGGGCACGAGTTGGGCACGCATGGGTAAATGTGCTCGCGATGAAGGGTATGCTGGCCGCTGTGGAATCGGTGTTCTGGGAGTTGTTGAGCAGGGGTATCGAAATCGGTAAATTGGGATTCGAAGTGGCAACGGTCGGGAAGGGCGGAAGAGCTAGTATCTCCGGTGTCAGGCCTGGTATTAGAATAGTCACAACTTTTTGAATGAGGTGAGTATTCTGTCCGGAGAGAAAAGAATTGAACTGTTGCGACTTTGAATAAAAGGAGTTTCAACGACGTACATCAGCCCGCAACCAATTTGGCGGTGGAGCGTCGGAGATTACGTGTAGGACTAGATCCCGAACATCCTGAGCATAAATTAGAGAATGAAGTTTTCCGAAAATCTGCCTCGAACTCACATCGATGGTCACTGCGTGAGACCGTTTGTTTATTTCTGCGTTGTGGTACATGAATCGTGGTTGTGTCATCTAAGAGAACGAAGCAAGCAGCGAGGAAACGGGACACCATGATAAGTCGCAAGTTGAAGGCGTGTATATGAGAGTAATAGGGACGAGAACACACACACATCACTTTTTGCTTTCGCTTTTTTATTTTTCTTCGCCTTCCGTTTTTCTACCTTGGTCCATTCTTCGGTTTCCATCGTCGGAGGGTCTGGCGAATCCGCTGAGCGGAGTCTTTTGAGGCTGGGCGCATCAGGTGAGTTTTGGGAACTGGGCTGTGTCCGCTTCATGGTGGAATAGAGAAAGAAGTTGACACTTGTTTACTCCGATCACAGAAGCGATCCCATCTTTGTACTTATGGGCGCTTGAATATTTCTGTCGCATCCCTCTCGCTATGCCTTTATGAGCAGGTACCAAGAAGGCGCCAAGCGCGAACCCGATAAGTCCACGTCGCTCTTCAGTGTCTCGTGTTACCCGGTTACCTAGTTATCCTTAGATGACGTTTGTCTCTTAGGGGACGTGTTTTACAGGCCATCCCTTATTCGCCTGAGAAGATTGCCTCGTTGTCTGCCGCCACCTGAATAAGAGCATGTCAATGGGCCGGCAAGTCTTCTGTCGATCCCCCAACACGAGGCTGTGATGGTCACCCTTAATCTTGTCGACGCCTCGATACTCTGCTGCGCCGTTCTGGCACATCTGTATTATCGGTATAGGTCCAAGGCAAATCTGCCTTATCCGCCAGGACCAAAACCTCTACCTCTCATTGGGAACGCTCTTGATATACCTACCGTGAAAGGTTTTGAAATTTTCGCTGAATGGTCGAAACAGTACGGTAGGTTATTTGCCTTCCAGTGACTTGTTCTTTCTCTGACCAAAGTCAAGGGGATATCATTCATCTCGGTGCTCTCGGCAAGCACATTGTGGTTCTCAACTCGATCGAAGCCGCCAATGAACTATGTGGCGAGCGCTCGGCCACGTATTCAAGTAGGCCTCACCTCACAATGCTGGTAGAACTGTGCGTTCTTTTATGTTGGGTTCCTACGCTATCGCCTTAATCCTGAAATTATCATCCCAGCATGAATGCAATTCGTTTCATGGCTGTCATGCCCTATGGCGATCCGTGGCGCGCACGTCGAAAAATGTTCCAGCATTATTTCCCACCCTCCGATCCTAGTGGAATCACGATTTCTCGCAGTGAAGAATTTGTTCGCCGATACCTTCTTCCCAACATACTGGACACTCCTGCGCAATTCCACAAGCATATACGTAACGCTATCGGCGGTATCATCCTCTCGTTGGCATATGGCCTCCGAATTCGTCGGTTTGACGACCCCTGGATCAACCTTGCCGAATTGACATTGCACACCACAACAGAGGCGGCGGTCGTTGGGAGATATCTCGTGGATATCATTCCGGCGCTCAAATACGTGCCTGATTGGATGCCTGGTGCCAGATTCCAGAGGACGGCAAAAGAGGGGAGGAAAATAGTGGATAACTTCTTTGATGAGCTGTACGATGCTGCCGTTCAGGAGATCGTAAGCCCGATTTTTACCTCAGTTTACGAGATATCTGATTGGTGATGTCGTCATAGGCAGACGGCGTTGCTCAGCCATCTTTCATCTCTCTCGCACTGGAAGAAAATGACGAAACCAAGATACACGATTTGAAGGAGGTTATCCGCGAAACCGCAGGAGTTTTCTTTGGAGGTATGTTGATTTTCTATCACCAGTTCTGTCAACTAATCTTACTATCACAGGTGGCTCGGATACAACCGTCGCTGGACTCGACAACTTCGTTCTCCTTATGACTCTCCACCCCGATATTCAGGCCAAGGCACAGGAGGAAGTTGACAGAGTCGTGGGGCATGATCGATTCCCCGCTTACAGTGATAAACCATCAATGCCATATCTGGCCGCCATCCTGAAGGAGGTTTTGCGGTTCGTCTTTGACATTTATTGAATAAGTGACATTGACTGACGCCTCACTAACCGTCAGATGGCGTCCAGTCGTTCCTGCAGGCATGCCTCACTGCACAACTGCAGACGATGTTTATCGAGGTTACCTCATCCCCAAAGGATCGATTGTGATCAACAATGCCTGGTATGTTGTTCTCGCCCACTAGCCTTACATGTATACTAAGTTCACTCCAATTCTAGGGCTATGCTCCATGACGAACAAAAGTTCAAGAATCCAGACCATTTCGATCCTAGCCGTTTCCTTACGCCAGATGGTAAACTGAGAACGGATGTCTTGGATCCTGAAACTGTAGCAACGTTCGGCTTTGGACGCCGGTGAGCATTTCCGTCAACCTTTAGGGCCTGACCTATCCTTCACGAAACATATGATCCTGACTGGAGTAATCTTCACTTGTCAGAGCATGCCCCGGCTCTCAAATTGCTCTTGCAACCCTATTCGTAGCGGCCGCATCTTTCCTGAGCACTTTCAACATCTTGAAACCCCTGAATGCTAAAGGAGAAGAAGTCGATCCCCTTGTGCATTATTCTGGGAAAACTATGGTTGAGTGAGTAATATCGTTTGGTATCGAGTCTATTAAATATCGACTGATCGACTGACCGTTTCTCGTACTTCTCTTACCTGCAGCCATCCCACACCGTTCGAATGTCGCTTTGTACCAAGGTCTAAAGATGCTACAGCATTGATTCACTCCGAAGTGTTGAACCTTGACGAGAAGCTGTGATCGCCATTTCCGGTATCGGTTTGTAGGGTAAAGAGTGCATATGTTCATACTTGATTAGTTGTTACATACCTCTTCCTACGATCTGGCTCCTACGATAACATGTCGCGTAATGCTAAATTTAGGTAGTACAATCCAATTCTCTGGGCTTAGCCTCCTCTCTTCCTTCCCAAATACGATGAAACAGTTTATTGCGCATTTTCGACCCCGAGAACGGGATATTGCACTACACCACTTTGAGAAATATACACTACAGAGCGTGTTCAATGAGATAATTGACGCATGGACATGTAGTCTTTGAGGTAAGGAGGACAAAGTATTGATCCAGTATAGAGTGCCCTTACCTCCTTAACCCCATTCCCGGTAATCAACTTACAAGCCGTTTGTCGCTCACAAGGCGGAGAACAGTCGATGACGTCCGAATATGTGTGTGGGCCCTTATTTACTCTTACGTTTATGAATGCGATAGAGAAAAGACTGCGACAAGGATGGTATACTAGTAGCGAACTGGGTCACGCGAGAAGCCTTCATCAGCCTTCACCTAAGAGGAAATTATAGAGGGTGTGTCACGGTGATGACTCTAAGAGAAGTGCAACAGGCGACGGTATCACTTGTTGCATTCGACACCCTATACCACTGCTTTTAACGAAAGCTGATTCCTTCGTTCTCGCTCCGGAGCAGACGATGGATTACACTATGTACTTTACTGCAAAATTCCTTGAGCGTGTGTGGCGCGATTGCTTTCGAGCTCAGGCAGACCCTTGGATTCCCATCCACGTAAGTGGCCATGTACCCTTCAGCAGCACCCTCGTCATTCCTCGTATGCGCAAAACTTATCTCGCGAGGTCTTCTTAAAACAAGCACTGGGCGCGCCACCGGTGGTGACTCTTCTTCCACGGTTGAGGGCCAGAACTCGCCAGAAGCCACATATCATAACGCTTGTCACACAGCAAACCTTCTATCTCGAGACTTTGGGCATCTTATCCCTGTGCAGCCTTATAGTCAAGGCCGGTTCTCATTGGACAGCGCGTCAACTCACGGCGGGTCCCCCAGCTTGTACCAAGGAGTTCGATCGGAAACTTCGAAATTACAATCACTCCACAGGACCTTTCCTCTTAAAACATCTGCTTTATCTAGCCCTTGCCCCAAGTTGCTATACAAATCACTGCCAGACATATATACTTGAAGATCAGCTGCGCACTGGCCCACTGCCACGAACGATATCGTCGCGATACTCCATGTCTGTTGATTATCGAGTATGCGCATTATCAAAAACTCGCATACGTCAAAAGATCAGTTCTCCTCCCCTTACTGTGATTCTGAATATGTTGTGTCCTGAAGCGACTTTGCCGATTTGCGCGTGTCAATCGATAATGAGTCCGTGATGAAGTAGTGTTTAAGGGCAGCCACCACCACTACATTTGCAGCTTCGCATTGATCGTCCAGTTGCTGCCTCCTCAGAAGCTCGACCATTGGACGCCCGATAATCGTGATCAATATCCCCTTGGTACATAATAGGGGAAAGGGGAGGAGCATGGGACTTGGAAACCTCGAGGCCTGTGAGTCTGGGATAATCCGCAAATCAGCGCCGTTTCCTCAGCCTGGCGATCGCTGGTCAGAATCTTACACTCCAACTCATTCAAGTGAATATGGAAAATAACTCTCACGGCTAATCGTTCGTGTCAACGCTCTGAAGTTGACGTGGAGATATTGTTGTCTGGTCGAAGCTTGTTCAAGGGTTTTGTTGGTATATGTTTGGATTCCTTTTTTTTTTAAAAAAAAATAACGACTGCATGTCCGTCCGCAGAATAAAACAATATCCTAGATTATTCTAAAAGGAAAGGCCGCTCGGTGTCGATCAAGCCGCTATCCATATGTATCGGTCATACTCGCTGTCGGATCTCGAAAGTCGCCTTCTTGTAATAACCTGGTGCTCGATAATCGCAGTCTACCTAATACAAG
Source organism: Leucoagaricus sp. SymC.cos (assembly GCA_001563735.1). Taxonomy (NCBI): domain Eukaryota; kingdom Fungi; phylum Basidiomycota; class Agaricomycetes; order Agaricales; family Agaricaceae; genus Leucoagaricus; species Leucoagaricus sp. SymC.cos. Next base: position 12,555 of record KQ963290.1, on the reverse strand, counting down.
GGACCGCCTATCGTTATAATGTTTGGATTCCGTCAAAGCTGCTTCTTTGGAACAGGGAAGAAGATCATCGCCGAACCTGAATATTGAATGCTACCGTACACATCCTCCAATTTTGAATTCTCCCATTGGCCTCAGACGTCTTCTGTCAAATGTATCATCCCACCGGCTACTGAATAGGGATACTATGGTTACCAAAACTTGTGATCCTGTGACTGCTTTTCCTTGTTCTGATTGCCGAAAACGAGGGATCCGAAGAATTCCGCTGCGCCACAAATGCTCTTCGGTACGTTGGTTAGTCACACTTTACGTGACGCTCTCATTCATCTTTCTAATATCTGTACACCCACCACATTCAGTCTTGATCCCCAGAATGGCTAGTTTCTATACACTGTGAATGGCCATCAGGATATTTCCCGCCAGATGTGCCCTTTGTTTAGATGAATTAATGAGAAAGTTCGGGACGGGAGCCGCTTTCGCAACTTGTCTAGCTGTATTGAGTCTCCCTGAGGGCCGTGGAATTATAAAATGGCAGAGCGATGGAAGACCTTGTTCCGTTTGCTATACACCTGTCGACACCATGAGCATTCTTGGGCTGCGGGAGGCAGTTGTACTCCTTGCGAGCATTTCGGCTCTCTTGTATCGATTCCGAGGAAGGGAGGGGCCACCTCTTCCTCCAGGGCCCCCGCGCTGGCCTCTTGTCGGAAATGCACTTTCAATACCGACAGAATACACCCACAAATTCTATAAGCGCTTGGGAGATGAGCTGGGTGGGTCTCACATATGAAGATGGGGCTTCACTGATGTCTTGGTTCAGGTACCAAAATACTCTATCTTGAAGCTTTTGGCCAGCCAATCGTTGTCCTCAACAGTGTTCAAATGGGCAAGGACCTTCTCGAGAAGCGCTCCTCTATATATTCTGACCGGTAGATGAGTCGTCGCTTCATCAACATCAAACCTCTGATTACAGCTTCTAGGCCTCATATGACCATGCTTTTGGACATGTGCGTAGCATTCTTGGCACCACTTGGAGCCATTGTGTTGACTGCTGACTTCCCATAGAATGAAGATCGACTATTTTTTCTCTTTCTTACCTTATGGCGACATTTGGAGACAGGATCGTCGGCTGCTGACACAATATTTCTCTCCCAAAACACTCAATCGTGACAAAGATAGGATCGTGGAGTTCGTTCGAAGGGGACTGTTGGCAGGGCTCTATCAATCATCGCAGGACTTCCGCGACCACGTTAGGAGGTATGCCTCTACGTTTTACATGTTTCTCGTGTGACCACTCATTTCCTGGCGTCAGTTGCATCGGCGGCTTTTTTATCTCTGTCTCCTATGGGCTCCATATTCATCGCTTCAAGGATCCAATAATGCAACTCTCAGAAGATGCCTTCAATGCTGTGACAAGAGCAGTCGCGCCTGGTCGATTCCTGGCCGATGCATTTCCTACCCTCCGACATGTTCCAGCTTGGATGCCGGGAGCAGGTTTCAAAACGCTAGCAAAGAAGTGGCGCAAAGTCGTTGTTCGGATGTCGGAAGACTCTTATGCAGCGATGCTCAAGACCATAGTTGAGTGCCTCAAAAGTGTTGACAACTTCTGGTTAACCGTTCACAACAGGACAATGGCTCTGCTCGGACGTCGTTCCTGTCAGAAAATATCGCGCGTCAGAGCGAAAATCCGACTGAAGCAGTGCCAATCAATGATATGAAGCGCGTGGCACAACAAGTCTATGGCGGTAAGTCCATCTCGTGTGTCTAGTCCGCCTCGAAAACCAATATGATCACTTGTTGGTTTTTAGCCGGCTACGAGACGACTTCCGTGACCTTGACGACCTTCATCCTTGCAATGCTCATACATCCCGACGTTCAGAAACGGGTGCAAGCAGAACTTGATTCTGTCATCGCGAACAATCGTCTCCCTGAATTCTCGGATGAACCACGACTTCCGTATCTGTGCGCTACTATCAAGGAAGTATTCAGGTGAGGAACTTTCCTAGTGTTGCAATAAGTAGATCTGATCTAGCCACCAGATGGAATCCAATCGTCCCCCTCGGTAACGATTTTTTTCTCCATGCTCACCATGCGCCTGACAAACGGCCCAGGCGTCCCCCGCTCCACGACCGAGGACGATGTCTATGAGGGTTATTACATCCCGAAAGGAAGCACAGTCTTGTTTAACGCATAGTGAGCTGAGTTACTTTTAGGCAGTTACATAGTAGCTTATCGACTTTCTTCAGTGCCATGCTCTACGACGAAGAGGTGTTCCCGGACCCGGAGACTTTCAAACCAGAGCGATTCCTTAAGGACGGAAAGCTAGCAAAGGATGTGCTGGATCCCGAGGAATCTGTCACATTCGGCTTTGGAAGGAGGTAAATAGGTTCGGCCCACTCTCAGATCCTAGAGCTGCTAACATGGTGCAATCAGGACGTGTCCGGGTGCTTACCTTGTTCATCCTATCCTCTTTCTAGCAACGGCATCCCTTCTGACACTATTTGAAATTGTACCTGAACTCGACGAACAGGGTTCCCCGATTGAAGTTGTCCCGCAATTTACCTCTTCCCTGCTTGTATCGTAAGTGTTGCGACCTTCCCGAGCCAGTGCCTGTCAGTTGACTTGTCCATCCAAGTGATCCACTACCCTTCAAGTGCAAGTTCGTTCCTCGATCTGGGAGACCAGTGGATGGCTTGTTGAAGGATTATTTGCAATCTGATATGATATGATATGACCTGACATGATGTACTACGTTTTTGTGTTCTTGCATTCTGTGATTTTGTACAGCACGAGGACTACAGATTGCACTTGTACTACGATACGTTTGGAGGATATTGCAAATCTTTGGTAGTTGCGCAGATGGTCGTGACATTAAGACTCTTTCCTGGTATAACCATGTGTAACTCACTACGAGACCCTCTGTACAACGATTGCTTAAGACGTGAGAAGTACACCGCCCATAATTTGAATGACTAAATTAGTCAAGCACAAAACGAAAATTCTATTTTGTACACGTAGACAAGTAGTACGCTTCACCGTACAAAACAAATCACAGGGGCCTATAATGTCCCTCAAGCCTCCTGTAGTCCATCAACAGTTTTTTAACATTTGCACCTTGGGGAAGAGTGATCAATTAATTTCTTAGGGGATATCTAAGAACGGGGAAGAGGGTATTTATCTCTTTAATAATAAATGGGCCACACAAGTCCTGAACCTACATTTATCTCTCGTGGAGACAGTCGGAAATCGGTCGACATGTTATGGGTTTCTGGTCACGAAAGCCGTTCACTGGTGGGAATGGTGGTTAGATATTCAATTTCTTGACGGGAAGAATCGTGATTGGGCCCAATGTGGCCATATTATTTCGACGAAGCCTTGATCTGACCTGCTCTCATGGTCCTCAGTGAATGCTATGGAACAGATGGAAAAACATGCTCGAATATAAATTTGGGCTTGCCCACGTTCCCGTGCCCGAACCCCACGATTTGCATCAAATATAGTCTCTAAGCGAGGTACCTTTCACACGTCTTATCAATCAGAACGTCTTCAAACCGAATACCATTTAGTCGTAGACCCGAAAAACAAGGGTACGTGAAATGACTCGCAAGTTGGATAACCATCTCTCTCTTCTTCTTCGACTCAAAGAACGTCAATCCCCATATATTCTTGCAAAAGTCCTTCCACGTTCTTTCCCTGACGAGGCGCGATTTGACAAGGGAATGGTAAAGGATCACTAGTTGTCATTGTGTGAGCTTCCATTTGTTAAAGATCAGAAGCGTGGTGGAGACTTACGAAACGAGGGAAGTGCCGAGGAACTCAGGTGTGAACTCCATAGGTTTACCATTCTCATCCAGCGCTGGGGAGATATCAAAAATCGAGATGATAGACGCCGCTGCGATGTAGAGAGCTGAAAGACCAATATGCGATCCCGGACAAATTCTAAGGAAAAGCACATATACATCATTAGTACCATTTAGAGCATGCTGATTAGGTTATAGACTTCCGCCCACCGTCTTCCGAATCCAAAGGTAGCCACGACAAAGGGGTCAAGGATATCAGTCCGAAGAACACCATTCTTGATGAATCTCTGTGGGTCGAATTGGGTCGGGTTTGGGAATCTTTCACTGTCTTGAAGCATGGCGCTGATATTCTATGATTTAAGAAACGGGTAAATGTGTTGATACAAGGGAAGCACGTACTATGCATTTGCCATGATGGCAGCTCCTTTCGGGATAAAATAGCCCTCGAAAATGTCATCTTGGCTTGTAGCGTGTGGGACCCCTATTTTCGAGGAATGGTTTGTGATCACATCATGACTACAGCGTTCAATTGCTTACCCATAGGCGCAATCGGATTCCAACTGATAAACCAGTGTTATTTTTGTCAGTATTAGTGTTTCAGGACGAATCAAGAGCAAAACACCCACCGCAAAGCCTCTTTCAATACTGCTGTAAGATATGGCAAATTGTCCCGATCTGAGAAGTCTGGTAGTCGATCTAAGCCGACGACGGAATCTATTTCTTTTTGAACCTTTCGCTGAACTTCTGGGTGAAGAAGCATCGCGAGAATAAATGTCATGATTGACCCGTTCGTTGTCTCTGCCGCCGCTAAGGCAGGGAAGGAACATTCAGTTCTAGAAACTGACAGGGGGATAGAAACCGTTATACCTCCAAAAACTTGAGAGGCGGTTTGTTTGATATATCGTTCGTTTTTCTCGAAATCAGGCTTGTCACGATGACTCTCCAAACTTTCGGAAACAAAAGACCCAGGAGCCATACCGTCTTCCTATTCGGATGATTTAGAGGAATTTTGAAGAAGATCAGCAACGAGAACTACCATGTCTTTCCTTGTTTGATTGAATGGATCATTCATCACCTCGAGTAAGGTAGCCAGCGCTAAGGGGGCCCAACGTTTGAACTCAGCACCGGGAAGCCATTCGGGAACGTATTTGAGAATGGGGAAGACATTGACGAGATATTTTCCGGGAGATGCAGCTGCGAAGGCGATGGCGAAAGCGTCTGCGGACTTTTTGACGAAGGGATCGTGTTTTCGTTGTACGGGAAGTCCATATGTCATAGATAGCGATATTCCGCCAATGCATCTTGAAAGATAGTAATGAGTCGCATTGACAGGTCAGGTTGAATGAAATTACGCACTCTTCTATGTGTTCACGGAAGTCTTGGGGGCTTTCGTATAGATTGGGAAGGAGGGCTTTGCGAATGAACTCGAGAGCTTTTTCTTGTTCACGCGGTAGATGCCTGGGAGAGAAATGTTGTTGAAAAACTCGGCGATGATTTCTCCACTCGTCACCGTATGGAAGAAGGCCGAAAAAGTAGTCAGCGCCTATGCTGGAGAGAAAATGAGTTGAGATCGGGAAGACGAAGTTCCATACGTACACCTCGACAAGCATGCGGTTCTGAGGTCTATCCATATTCTTGTGAGCCTTTTTAACCTCCAAATGCCACAAGTCAGTGAACGCACCGACTTGAGTATATCGCAGACCGTTTCTCAAGTAGTTCTGTCGCCATACGAATATCGTTTATGACGACGATAGGCTGGCCCAACGCTTCAAGATACATGATTTTGGAGCCTTTGCAATGAAATGATCAGACAAGGAAACGACTCTTGAGTAGTTGCTCTCACCAAGCTTTTTCTCCAAGTCATGATAGAAGCGGTGGGCATGAGATAAAGGGATCTGAAGAGCATTCCCAATGATTGGCCAGCCAGAAAGGCGAGGTGGGAGAGGATAGGGATTTTTACGGCGATATCGATAGAGGAGGTGGATTGAACCACAGACAACGAGGACGAGGATGTCACAGAGGCCTAGTATCCCCATGGCAGGAAGGCAGAAAAGTGGGCTTCGATAGCCTTGACATGTTTGGACATTTATCTGCCCCTTATCGACCTACATGACAATAACACCGGAGAAGCCTTCTTGGTTGGTGTGGAAAAGATCTTACGGATCCGTATGCTGGCTTCTTGCCACCTGATACACTGGTTCAGTAAGGAAGTGAAGGCAGGTTTGACAGCAAGAATACTTTGTTTTCGATCGACGCTCGGCCCTTTTAGTATTAGCTAACGGCTGGCTAACTGTCAAGTGAGAGAAACTCTTCGATTGTACCAATGAGTACAATAAACGAGATTGAACTTACTCAGAATGATTCACGAGGATAACCCTCCGATTGCATTCGCAACAGTTATGATATTGGTGAACAAGTACTCGCGAGGTAATCGCTTTTGACTTTGATCGAATTATCATTCGTGTCGAGGTCTGGCGGGACGTCGAATATTCAAAGAGGGCTCCTATATCATATAGACGCCACTGAGAAATAAAAGTTTGCGGCTGGCTTGCGGGTATATCATGTTTGAATGCAATCATTGAAGTCGCTTGGATAAATATAACTAGACAATGCACACGTCCTTGAGCTTGAATGCTCTGATTGGTCTCAGACACCTTCTGTCAATTGTTTTATCCCAGTGGCCACTCCACTGGTATACTAAGGCCGTCAAAACTCCACCTTTTGAAGTCTATCGCGCTCATTCTGAATCCTTGGCCATGTCAACGGCCTTTCGACCAGATCTTTGCTTTGTTTGGAGGCTATATTGAGTCTCCTATGGGTTCTGGATCTATTGAATGACTGAGCAATGGGAAACCATGCTCCGTCCACTGTACACCCCCGTCCCATCCACATCATGAGCTTTATAGGGATGCGGGTGGTAATCGTCCTTTTGGCGAGCTTTGCCGCTCTATTATATCGATTTCAAGGTTCAGCGACACGGGTTTTCGAATTGATGTTGTTCCGAAAATTGCCCCTTCTTTGCTTGTATCGTGAGTGACGCGGCCTCTTCGAATTCATGCAATTAACCGACCTTTTTCCCCAAGGGATCCGTTCAATTCAAGTGTAAGTTTGTTCCCCGGCCTGGAGAGCGGTGGAGGGCTTGTTGAAAGATTATCTGCAGTCGGATATGATATGATACATTTCCTCCTTACGTTCTGTGATTATGTTCAACACTCGTGATACCTCTGGCCTGTATTTGCACGCCGTTCCTGGTGGGCTTTAGTTGCTCGCACGACAGATCATGGGCAGGAAGTGTAATTACGCAATGATTTGATATTGTAACTGGTAGACTTGGCAGATATGAAGACTACATATAAGCTTCGCATTGGTACATTAATATATAAAGTGGACAAACTATCATCAAACACGGAATATCTCGATTCTCAGATCGCATCGAAGCCCATGTACTCCTTCAGTAGCTTTTCAACATCTACGCCCTGTCGAGGAGTGATCTTGCAAGGGAAAGGGAGGGGTCCGCTGAAGGCAGAAACCATGAGCTGAACAATCTTCGACTCGTCGAAGCAAAGAGCTCACGAAGTAATGGTCGATCCCTGGAACTCTGGCACAATGTCGATCGGTTTACCGTTTTCGTCAAGGTCCGGTAAAATATCAAAAAGGGTCAGGATTGACGCTGCCAGCAAAAACAGTTTAGATATGGCAATGTGAGCTCCCGGGCACACTCTGGAGTGGCCGGTGAGCTCAAAATCGTTCTCAGATTATCCAGGAGTAGTTACCTTCTCCCGAAGCCAAAGGTTGCATCTTCTTCTGGATCTAGGACGCCTGAGTGAATTTTTCCATCCTTCAGGAACCTCTCCGGCCGGAATGCACTAGGATCAGGAAATACGTCCTCGTCATGGAGCATTGCACTGCGAAAAAGCACAGTGAGATAGTATATAGGAAAGAATATAAGCCTGACTTACTAGGCATTTGCCATGACGACACTGCCTTTTGGAATGAAATATCCATTATAGGTATCGTCCTCAGTCGAACGATGGGGAACCCCTGTTAGTTTATCAGTCTTTTTTGCTTTTAACAACCGTTATAACCCACCAAGTGGTACAGGCGGATTCCATCTAGAACAAAGCACTGTTTCAATATGCATTATGTGAAGGGGGTGGTCAAGGGACTTACCGTAGGACTTCTTTCAGAACTGCAGACAGGTACGGGAGGTCAGGTTGGTCGGAAAACTCGGGTAATCTATCGCGTCCAATAAATACGTTAATCTCTTGCTGGGCTCTCTTTTGAGCCTCGGGAAATTTGAGCATGGCAAGAATGAAGGTGGTAGCAGCTGATGCTGTTGTTTCGGACGCAGCTGTTAAGTTCCCGAAGACATTAAATGTTTACGTTAATGGGACAACATGATCGTAAGCTTACCAGCATAGAGCTGAGTAGCTGTTTGCTTGATATGTAGCTCTTGAAGTTTGAAATCCGGCCGATCGCTATTGTGTGCTAGGCTTTCTGACACAAAGGATACTGGAGCATTACCATTATGCTGTACTGACGTTAGAATATAGAAACATCATAGCAGAGAGGGATTACGCACCATCGCTGTTATTGTTGCCCGGTAAGGCTCATCCCGTGCCCTAAGCAATACTGACCTCCATTCCTTCGCCTGGCTCTTGAACCCAGCTCCTGGAAACCATACTGGAACATGTCTTAATATTGGTATGATATCGACCAGAAACCGTCCAGGAGTCGCAGCTTCTACTAGGGCTTCCTCGAAAGCCAACACTGCAAGGCGGACCATTGGATCATTCTTTCGCTGGATTGGAATTCCATAGCCAATGGCTGTAGCGAACCCTCCGACGCAGCTGGTGAACGAATTAGCAAGACGTGACAAATTCTTCAAAGTGGCTTTCCTCACGTGCGAATGTGCTGCATGAAGTCTTTTGGGGACTCATATAGACTGGGAAGAAGCCCTTTTCGAACAAATGCCAAGATCCTTTCCTGTTCTCTCTGGATGTGTTTCGGAGCGAAATATTGTTGGAAAAGTCGACGATGGTTTCTCCATTCTTCGCCATAAGGCATGACAGAGAACAGATAGTTGATCCTAACTCTGATAGACTCGTTATGAGTGCCAAACTATATGAAGCGCACCTGGAAGGGCCACCTACACATCCATGAGCATATTTAGATGAGGCCTACTAGAGTATATAGCCGAGCGCTTTTCCATAAGGTCTCTTGCCATCTGGATGTCGTTCAGAACGACAATGCGTTGACCGAATGCTTCGAGGTGTATAATCTTGGTTCCTGTGTCTGATAAGCTTTTGTCCATTAAGCTCTCAAACTGACTCACCTAATTGTTCTCCCATAAGCTTGTATGCTTTCGACATATGGGTCATTGGGATCGACAATGCGTGTCCGATGATGGGCCATCGGCGTGGCCCTGGAGGCAAAGGCAAGGTCGATCGACGACGATAGCGATAGCTGAGATGAACAAGCAAGCAGATGGATACAAACACAGCGTCCTGGATTTTGAAAAGCGCCATGGTTGTGATTACAAAGAGGGTTCGAGTACTCGAGTAAGTGGCGGAAAGTGGTATTTATATGATTGGAGCACTTGCCTAACCCTGAGGGCACTGTCCTAGCATGCCAGAATATGTCTTCGGTTTTTAATTTCGTTGAACAGCAGGAGCCACCGAGTATTGAGTCGCTTATGGGAAACGGCGAAGCTATTTCGGTGACGAGATCACGGGTTATTCTATCAAAGGAAAGCACAAAACGACTTCGCCTTTGGATGGGGAAATCTGAGTGACCGCGGGATGATCCCTTCAAAGACAAATAGAGCACAAATGAGCTTCCAAGTTGAAGATAGCAGAAGCAGCCAGAATATTTTACACACCACAGCGCCAGTGGCTCGGTATCCCGAGTGATGCTGGTTCCTGCATACGACTTTGTGTCCTGTTTGGACATACGTACTTGGTTAAATACTATGTAGTTGTGCCTGCTTGCCCTTTACAGGACCTGTCATGTCAGATTCATTTCATCGGAGCAGTTACTAATCCACTGGTGGAATGCAATGAATCAAGCGCTGAGAGTGAAATAACGAATGTAGCGTATAGTTTGATGACCGATTTGTGGATGTAGTGCTGGTGGTTCTGTAGAAGAAGAAAAGAGGCGACACTAGTATTTCCGAGCTTGGGAGTGTGAAAGGCGACCAGTGTAACTAGGGCCTGTTGTTAAGGAATAGAGCCACTGAGAAATGATAGCATCTGGTCTGTCATGGAACAAGTCATAGGTGCCACCTAGAACAAGTTTACCCCTAGTGGCAGTCTTTTGCATTGAGAAAGGCCAAGGCTCCTTTGAGTGATGTGAGTCCTTGACTCCGTCATGCAGTCCCGCCTTTCAGCGTAGTCCTCCAAAACTTGCATCAGAAGCTGATCAGAAGTCGTCCAGGAGGTTGGGACGCAAAAGCCGGTGTGCGGTCAGTGCGAGCTCAGGTGAAATAGTATGCTTAACCATGTCACACTGGAGGTCAACGATGAACGATGAGCTGAACATATCGGAGAGGGGCTAACCCGAGCATTTGTCGTCATGCCCGTGATTAATTGGTTGTTGATGCAGAACCTAATGGACTTGACAAACAAATGGACACATAAATCAAACAGCCAACATATTGGGGTCAATTGGTCAGAAGAGATACTATGTTGGATAGTGAACGAATTTTGTTTCATTCATTTTAGTCAAAATTTATAATCGTCCCGCCTCCTTGCGTGATTCCACAAGCGCTTATATCATCAACGGGATGTCATTGAGATAGGCGCCCATTTTGAACACTAATCATAGGCAAAATTGATAGCTCGCGGGCTTTCCCTTTCGCTATCAGTTAAGAAACGAGTCGACTATATCAGGTTGATGATGAAGAGTTAATCATATCTACCTTTTGTAGGTGGGGGAAAAGAAGGTAGAAATGACACATCTCGATCCTCTGAGAGTGCCCCTCGCGGATAAGGTGTCCATTTATTCCGTGACGGTGTATGTAGTTCTGCAAGACTCAGGTTGCTCCGAGTCGCCGATGAGGTACGTAGCTTTCAATAGCTCTATGCCGAGCGGTGTGTTGGGTGTTCATGACCAATCAAGCAGTTTTTGTGTGCGAGAGCGAGCCCCCACAAAATGCCGCACCCGCACCC